>BQNB010193026.1:0-11569 GCA_026074375.1 Tanacetum coccineum
ACCAGAAAAACAAGTATCTAAATCCACTTTAAGTGTTGTTAGTCCATCGAGAAACAGCCTTCCAGAAAAAGAATCTGTTGCAAAAACAGCTACCGACAACGAGAAACAACTCTTCACCCCATCTACAAAAATCGTTTTGGAAGAAATCAGCTCTACAATTGAATCAAAATCTGTGAAAAGATCTCTTCCATTTTCTAACAAAGATCTCGATACTCAGAAAAAATCGACCCTTCTTGCTGTAAAGGAGGTTGGTGATGAAATGATGAAAGGAAGCCCAACTAAAAAGAAGAAAGACTCAAAAGACTCGTGAATGTTATCTCATCTACCTTATGGAATACCCTTTACTGAGTCCCATGGTCATTTACTTTTGTTTAGTAATGTAATGAATGATGCTTTTATGATATGCCTTTTGTTACAACATTTCTATGTGCTCATTACATACTTTTGTATTTCATTAGAGCATTGGAAATGTTGGTGTTGTGACTATGATATATATGTATGTATATATTAGTTATCATATAGTTTTGTTTGATAGTTTATAACTAAATGACGCATCAAATGAATATATCTCTTCTTTGTTTTGCCTCCATGTAACACATCAGGGTCGTGCTTTAGCACGGCAAGAAAGAGTACCTAGTTACACATTATATATAAGTGGTGCCCCTCTGGATTATTTTTGACTCAACATTGATTTTGTGCTTGAGTTGGAGGATAAGTGGATATATGAATGATGACTCACCCACATTAATGCCACATCATCAAATTTTATTTCACCTAGGTATATATAATGCCACCTATGTAAAAAATAGACACATGAAAGATTCGAACCCATGTCTAATAATCTACACACAAATTCATCTACCAGCGGACCATGATGATATTTGTGATAACTTTTCAAAAACATAATATATAAGAGTCAAGTTATTTTGCATACCACATTTCTTCCACATACCAAGGGACACTTCTCAGCCGTTGATTATGTACGACCAGATCAAAGGAAAAAAACACGGAGGGGCCATTCTTGCACAATTTTAAAACATGACAGAGGACTAAAAACGTAAATATGTAAACCATCCCAACTACCCCAATTTCACGCAAAAAAACACATACATCACACATATTCTCTCTCACTAGACATCAAACCCTAAAAAAACCAAAAAATCTGTACAAATTAACCGTGCAAATCACGAAATAAACACAAAAATGCAACTAGGAACTAGTAAATCAACCGATATTCCGATCAATTTCTGATCATTTTTCCGATCATTTTTCTGATCATTTTTCTGATAGTTCATTTGGATAAAATAATTAAAACCGAAAATGAGATTAAACTTCAAAATATCTATTGATTCCATTCATGTTGCATTAAAAGATGGCTTATATGGATATGAGGCTTGATGATTTTGAAGCTCATGTTATCTTTCGCCATTGATTATGATTGATAATAATAAAACTTTCACAATCATAACTTTCTCCTTTCTCCAATTATGTATAATATATGTTAATTTTGTTAATTTTTGGTTCATTTAAGTACGTCTTATATAATGGAACATTCAATTTTGGGGTTTTTTTTTATTTTTTTTTTTTTTTGTTTTTTTGTGGTAGTTGACTCCAGATCTTTGACTTGGTGTTAGATAAGTGATTATTTAGGGATATTTCCGAGAATTTTATTATGGAGGGAATATTTTGAAGGCATTGTTTAAGAAGTTGTACTTGATTTATCGGTTTATGAAGTAAGGAAATAAACATATCATAGAAGAGCTACAATGGAAAGAAGGTCTTCATAAGAGGATTATATTATGCAACGATAATCAAACTTATTTATCATGAGCTACAATGGAAAAAGACTAAAATACTTTATTTAGTGTTAAACAACGCTAGAAAGTGTATACAATGGATAAATAGGATTAGGTATTGAAAGAGAAGCTTGAAAAGAGCTGCGGTATAGTTTGTTCATCTCTGCAAATGAATACAACCAATGTTGAAAAAAATAGCCTAAGTAATCGTGCTGTAGAATATAAACGTCCTTAATACCGGTTGTTGATTTTAGGATAATCGGCTATAAAATCAGTGTGGTCAAAGACGGTCACAAATCGGTCAAGAATCAGACTAATTGGCCAAATCGTCCCAATCAATCAACTTAGGTCTTTTTAAATTCATATTAGAGCTTCTACTAAATTTGGGCCCATTTTCAGACTAGTTGAATTGTTATGTTAACTAACTATTATTACGCGCCTACTAACTTCCCACTCCCATTTTGTAAATCCCAAATGATAACTTTTACGCGCCTGCTTTCTGTTTCAGCTCAGACACTAATACTCTCGAGGTCCCTCTTCTTCAACCTTTCTAGTTTTCTGTATGTTGATACTATATAGATGATAACCTAAATGTTTAATCTGATATGGTCACTAGTGCTCTAATGTCTTCCTTTAACAATCCTAAATGTTTTATTTTCAGGGTATTGCTTTCAACACAATGACTGAACAAAACCAGCATTCTGCAACTGTAATTTGGATTTTTTTTGGTCAAAATAGTGAATTATAATACTATTCCAGGTTCCTTGTAAACACGCTGCCTTGACGTAGTTGTTGTAAATTTAATTTATTGCAGTATTTATGACTCAAGAGGACAATGAAGGAACCTCCTTGTGATCGTGATCTCACTCAACAAACTTTAAAGTAAGCCATTAGGGCATGACACTAGATATTATTCAAGATAGGATACCAACCGTGGTGCTTGGTTCAATTCAAGGGTACCCATTTTTCCTATCAAATATACTGTATTTTTGTGTCATGTCTGTCACCAGGAATTGCATTACATATGTTCAAGTATCTGTCTTCTGCGGCGATAAAATATAGAGCACATAGGAAGCACCTACATCACATGATTACTTTGCCTACTTTATATGTTTTTTTTTTCGTAAAGTGATCCCTAAGTTTAGACTTTGTTGTGTAACATTACTTAAAAATAGTTGATCTGTTGGTCATCAACAACAATTAAAATTGGTACCTTATAAAGTTAAACTTTAAATCAATAATTACTTAAAATGTGTACGATCTATCTCATGATACCTTATAAAAGGGCTTTCCATCTAAGGTAATAAACAGCCAACAACTAAATTGTAGATAACTAAAGAAAGACACAAAAATACTAAATGGCTGCAATATGGAAGTCTGGAATGAACTGTATGCAACAAATGGATGCAATTTGGAAGTCTGGATGAACTGTAGCCACGTAGGACTAAAGAAGCATAAAATTAATAAAGACCGCATCGTGGTGACAGATTGACAACAACAACAACAACAACAATTTTTTATAAATGGATGCTTTTAGAATGATGACAGATTGACAGGTCTTATATAAATGTATTATGATGATACAGGCGATTTGTGGAATTAGTGTTCGGCTCTAGAGGTACAAATGTACCCTATCTTACCCAGTATTACTGCTGCAATCGACCTAACCCCATTTTACAGGTTATATTTGTTTCCTTTCACTAAATTACATTCTTGTGCTACATTTAATGTTACTACACGTAACTGCGATCCATGGGTGTTCCGGGAACCCCTGGTTCCGTCGCTGTTTGGAACATTTAGGGTCCTTCGTGTGACATATGCCAGTTAGGCTTAGTTTGTGTTACCTTGCTCGGTTGTCCATGCAGTGCCTGTTCACATGGTGTCTTGTCTTTCTAACTTTATCCATAGCATCACTTGTCCGGTGATCATAGGTGGTTTCTCTAGCCATTACATTGTATATCTAGGACTTTATCTGTGTTCATTAGTTTGCTGCTGTATAAGTCATCGTTGTTGGTATTTGATATATCTGGTTGTCAGCTGATGAATGGGTTATGTTATCCATATTAAGATATTTTAACACAACTGCTGCAATTCCCTCAAATATGGTAACATTTATTTTCATCTGTCTCAAGTTAGTATCTTAATGACAATGGTGGATGGTACCCTGATCTAAGAGATATAAAAGCCAGTATTTCTAGATATGAATCTTGAACGACCATCCATTTGCTAACTTTGCAACCAATAATTGAAAGGTTCCATCGAGTTGTTCAAGGAAAGGAAAGACAATTACTGCAGATGGGCGGTTTTAAAGGATATATATAGCAACTTACGCCTCCCACCACAGTTCAAGATTGTCTTTTCAAGGTACAAAACAGTTATCCCAAACACCCATTATGCAGCAGTTAGAAAAGTGGCAGATATTGGTATATGACAATTATAAATCAAGATCACATGGTTCAAAATAACTGTCAGAGGTGTCGTTTGGTTTAGTATAATAGTATTATGAATTCTGAAACATGTAACAATTCAAAACATCAATAAAATTCATTTTTGCAATACTTTGTCCCCATTTACTGTTTTATTAATTTGCACATTATCATCACACAATCATGGTTCACTACAATCACATCCTGAAACACAAATATGTTGGCGTGCAACCTGTGCAAAAGTGGTATCAGAGCCACGGCTCAGAACCTAGGGAGAAGCCAACATACAGACATGATCAAGGATTACACACTGGGAGATATTTGCTTAGAGAGACACCAAGGAGACTGCTCCAATGGAACAGCAGGAAGAAAACCTTATCTCCAAAAGGGAAGGAGATGTTAATGAAGGAGGTTGAAGAGAATAAAGCCTATAATACTTCAAGGGTGTCTGCAAAGCCCAAAGATCATGGAAAGAAGATTGCAAGTAGTCAGAAAGAAAAAAGGGCCAGATGTTATATTTGTAAAGAAAGAGGACATGTGTTTTGGACATGTCAAAACAGGAAGAATATTGCCATGGTTAAAGTGCAAAAGGAAACAGTTGAAGCCATAAACAAGAATGATGCAGAAAAAGTCAAATATCCAGAAAAGGTTCATGTGATTGCTGATCATATGATAGAAGGCACCAATGATGAAACCTGGGATAGAGTGTGGTATGTTAGCAGTGCATATAAATACCACATGTGTCCAAACAGGCTGCTATTCAAGAAATTGGATTATAAATTCAAGATGATTGGAAAGGAAGAAGTTGAGAAGAAATTTATCTTCTCTTATGGAATTGGTGATGCCACTGTGAAAGGAAAGGATAAAGACTTGGTGATTTCAAATGTTCAATACACCCCTGAAGTATCATTGAACATTCTCAGTATGGATCAACTTGAAGAACAAGGTTATATTGTAAAATACAACAATAACAAGTGTACTTTACAATATATGTTTGATGAAGAGATGCATGGAACAGGAAATTCACAAAGAAAAGGAACCAAAGAAGAAGTTATTGGACCAAAGGATGTTATTTCTGAACATAACAGATTTTTAGATGATTATTTTGAGTCCATAGATCCCAAAGATGAATGTTCATTAGTAAAAGGCTTGGAAGATCTAACATGGGACAGGAAGGATACGCAAGATTATGTAGATGAAGAGTACATAAGTTGGAATGGTTCACTATATGCTTTGAAAGTGAATTCATTCGCAAGGTTCTTGTCTTTTATGAACCTGTTAAAGAAAGACAGCCTTGTGTACAAGAATTGGGAAGTGTTTAGCAAGAAGTATGTGGAGATGTTGAAGTGGTTTTACTTGGTTTATCTAAATTATGATAGGCTAGAGAAGATGCCACCAGTTATTGGAGTGATGGAGATTAATTTGCTAAGTTTGCATAAGATTGTTGATAGTCTTGGAGGCTATTTGCGTGTCACACTTGGTGACAAATGGAATACCATTGCAAAGTTACAAGGCCTGACAGATGGTGAAGAGGAAGCAGTGAAAAATTGCTACAGAAGGTTCATTGACATGGTGCAAACATATTATGAAACTGCAGAGAAAACTTGGTATGAAGTGAAGCCAGAGAAAGAAGTGGTTAAGGGCAGTGGGACTGCAAGTGTAAAAGATCCACAGGGCAAGAGCAAGGTTGATGCAGGAATGAAGGAAACACTGGATGAAGAAATGAACAAGACTCAGTTTGGAGTCAGGCTAGAGAGCAATGATGAGGAAGAAGCAGAGGAAGCAAGCAGGAAGCAATGATTTTGAAGTCATTGCTTGAAGATCAAGAAGAACATCACTCAAGAAGAAGTTTGACATTAATGAATTAGGGGGGAGATGTTGACTCCTTAATGTCATTAGATGTCAAACATTAGTAGTTAGTATATGTTTAATATAAAGTCAATGTAATTAGTACTTTAGTTTATGTGTGGGTCGAATTTATGTAACTGCATATGGGTCAAAACAGTTAACCCAAACACCCATTATGCAGGCAGTTAGAATGTGGCAGTTATTGGTAATTGACAGTTATAAATCAAGAGTCACAATGGTTCAAAATAACTGTCATAGGTGTCGTTTGGTTTAGTATAAATAGGTATTATGTATTCTGCAAACATGTAACAATTCAACATCAATAAAAGTTCAGTTTGCATACTTTTGTCCCATTTACTGTTTTATTAATTTGCACATTATCATCACACAATCATGGTTCACTACAATCACATCCTGAAACACAAATATGTTGGCGTGCAACCTGTGCAAAAAACTTTGCAACCAATAATTGAAAGGTTCCATCGAGTTGTTCAAGGAAAGGAAAGACAATTACTACAGATGGGCGGTTTTAAAGGATATATATAGCAACTTACGCCTCCCACCACAGTTCAAGATTGTCTTTTCAACTTCCAAGATGACCACCACTTTCCATACTCTGAGAACTACATCCTGAGAGATACAAGTTGCTCATATGAACCAAAGAGTAAAATAGATGACACTCAGTTGAGTAACTACTATAATCTAGTATAATTCATCCTAGCTCTATCATCTAATACTAGCAAATTTAGCCTAAAGAGAATAGCAAGGACAATTTTAATTGAAAATTTACAATTACTGTCTGTCACACTGTAACAATTTGGACAAACGTAAATCAGGATGGAAATTTGATGGAATGAAATTGGTATTTGCAGGATCACTAACTGTGAACATTGTTAATTGTTATTATAGTTTTGTATACATAGAAACTAGTATCTTTAAGCATTTCTTAGGTTGTATATTATATAGATTATGTGTAACCTCTAAATAATTTGTACTTAGTGTTTAAGTACAGTTATGTCATTTATATTCAAATATTGAACATTGAGTAAGCATTATATCTAGCGTTTGGATTACAAAAACTGAATTAATAACTTTTAAATCACTCGTAGCTTTTCATCTTAACCCTACACTTAAGTTCTAAACTTGTATTCTTTCATAGTAACCAGATTATAACTTGATTACTGATATTATTTTCATACTAGTATGTGAGTATTAGGTTGCTTGGAATAGGATTTTAACTCTAGTGTTCACACAACACACACAGCTTTTAGTATACACGTGATATAGTTATAGTGGCAATTTGAGAGCTTCGCGTAATAGTGCAAAATGGGTCTATTTGGGTAAATGTTTATTGGATGACGGGTGTATTTGTCCAGCATTAGCGATACCTTTACATGACATAGCCAAGATGATTGATCTTTTATTTGTAAAAACTCATATCTCTGTACGATTTAGTGAAAAGATTTTTTATTTGTTTTTTATGTCCCATAAGAAATAATTATGCACACCATATGTTTGATGAAATTTTTACAAACCAAAATTGGTATTAGGTTTGCAGCCATGCCAGAAGTATCTACTTTTTCCTACTCTTTACCTATCTGAGTCTCATACATACATTTATATGATTTTTTTATCCCATCATCATTTTATAACATTCCAAAGTCAAATTGTAGTATTAAGGGTAAGCGGATAAATAATGCTTTGTTCATGCTTGCATGCATTTGCTGATGTTTGTGTTCGTTTGTTGATGCAGTCAAACTTGCTAAGGAAGTGCATGCCTCATGTATTTTTACTTAGCGATATCCAAAAATGCCATCTTTTATGAATGAGCGGTTAATCCTTTTTGACTTTATGCATTCTTGACTCCTAATATTTGTTAGGTTAACTAACGTTTCGGGTGCTGAAATAATAAAGAACATTATGATGTGCAACAGTGCCAAAAGTGGTGGTCAAATGAAGTCTGCGCAAGCTAATATTAATGCACTTAAAGCCGTAGAGGCCGTTGTCCCAAGTCTTATGAAGCATTTGAGTCTTCAGTTAAGGAACCATTTACAAAGCGAGCAAGGTCTATTATTAAATTTTATTTTCTCCTTTTGCTTTTTTGAAAATTATCTGGCCTATACAATTGAGGAAAGATCATTTCAAAAATTACAATTGTTTGGCAAAGGTTTGCAGGGTCCTTTCAAGGATGGCTGTCTAAAACAGTGTGGTGCATTTCGGTTTAGTATTGTGGTCGTACTTTTTAAAAAAGTGTTTACACGATTAGATTACCATCGGTGCCCCATTATTAGCACAACTAACATATTTGTAACAAATTTTTACAGGACGGGGATAGTTGTTTTAAAAAACGGGGCATAGATGAGCCGGCCGTTAATGTGTTGGCTACAAATGATAATGTACCATTATCTGAAATTTCGCTACACCCACACCTTTGACAAACGTCTTCAAATGCTAAAGAAATTTATAACAGTGCCTAAGAAAGTGCGCCTATACGTAAATACATAACTGTTTGAGTTTATTTCTTTTGAATATCAGTTCAACTACATTGGTTCTTAATGCCTTTATGAGTCTTGCAGTCGGTACTCATCTGATGAAACAAACTTCTGCCACTGGCTTTGGTCCTTCTACCCAAATGATTCGAAATACCAAAAGAAACTGCCACACAGTTTTTGCGAATAGTTTATCGGATACATACCCACCAAACATTCTGCAACGCAGATAAGTTAGTGAATTGAAAACAGCCTCCTTGCAAGGACGACTGTCTATCAGATGTTGATTCAAATATTACGCAGGATGACATGCACACAGGTTTGTTTTATGACTGTTAATAGAGACACAGAGTTTAGAAACTTGGTTGTGTCTCATTTTTTTTACTTAACTGTTACAATGCTAACGTGGATCTCTGTTATGGGACTTTGCTAATAATTAGTATCAATATGCTCTCTGCAATGGCTTCTGGCCCACGTTGGTAGTTTTTACGTAGAAGGTACCTATTATTGGTTGGGTGTTTTAATTGACTTCTATCAGATCAGTATGTTTGTTTATGTTAATGGCACTTTTCGAAAGGAGTTATCTAGATACCTTATATTTTTGGAGGTAAAAGAAACCTCCACATAGTAGTCCTTTTTTATTTCCTTTTTTCCGTGATTTTTTTTAAAATATACTGTTTCCTATTCATGCCAAACAAAAGCTTAGAGGGTATCGCTTATCTTCACGATTCCTTGGATCAGACGACTTAAAATCCTCCATGGAGCAGCTGAGGGTATCGCTTATCTTCACGAATTTGGAAATCCAGGTATGTTTCAATGCTGCAAACATGCACATGTTGTTATGTAAGCAATACAATTTGTATTATTGTGCAATATGTATTACAACCTTTAATTAAAATGGAAAAAAGAACTAGTGAGTTACATTTACCCCAAACTGACAAGTTTATAATTTGGTTACAAAATTTTGAGAGTATCTTGGTCATCTAGAACACTTCTTTTTGCACGAATTGGCTGAATTAATCACATCGTTACTTAGGTGGTCTTTATAGTACTCTTTTTGGTATTTAGGTGGCCTAAGTGGCTTATTTTGTAACCTTATGAATTCTTGGATCATTTGCGTAATAGTTTATCTCTAAATTAGAAAAAAATTATAGTGCATCCATGGTGATATGGTTGTCCTTTATCTTTTGAAGGTGATATTTCGTGACTTCCAAGTCTTCCAACGTGTTGTTGGATCCAAACTTTAATGCGAAACTTTATGATTTTGGACTTGCTAGAGAAGGACCACAAGGGGACTAGACTCATGTATCCACAATGGTGAGTATGTCATAAGCTACATTTGCTGGTTTGTTAAAAAAATATACTAAATATGCTAAACTCGATGTCATTTCTAGCCTGTTGGGACATACGTTTAAACAAGGGGACTTGAATCACGTATTCACTTAAAGGAGCGCGGAAAATTGCTATATTGGCTGATAGTTGTGTTAGTACAAAATTCATGTCGGGTTTAGCAAGTAGTTGAAGTCATGGGTTTGCTTGACTATATCAGGACCGCTGAACCTCAGAAGGTGCAAGCGATGGAGGTCCAGAAAGGGGAAGAGCAAGTGACGTTGCTTGATAGTATAAAACATTGCTTCGTTTCCCTGGATGCTCCTATTGCGGTACAACAAGCAAGCGGTAGTGGCTCTAGCGCTGGTCTTGAGGTTTCTGCTCCGTCTGCGGAAGAAAATGTTGTTATGGAAGAGAATGTCCTTTCGGAGGGTACTTTCTTGGATTTAACAGACCCTGAAGGTGATGTGGTTGTGGTTGAGAGAGACGTTACTCAGAAGCAGCCGGAGAAGGCCAAGAGGAAAAAGTTGTTAAAGCAGATTGACTCTCTTCCTGCTAAAAGACTGAGGGTAGATCATCCTAGCCTTGCTTCCGGGACAGGTGGGAAGACACTTGCTAGTCTAAGACGGACCATCCCGGAAGGTTCCCTTTTATTAGGGCCTTCCTCTCCGGCGGACGTCCATACTCAGGTTACCGTGCAGAGGTACGTGCGTGTTTATCCTTTGATTTTGTCTGTAATTGTGCTTTCCTTAACATTATTCTTTTTTGCCAGTTCCCGAGTTGCGGATGTCCCTGTGTATACTACTGTTGATACTGTGACTTCCAGCAGGGTCAAAACGCTTGTTGTACCCACGTCGGACGTGGGCGGGTCTTCCCAGCCAAAGACATCGGAGGAGTCGGCTGACTCATTCTACGAAACGGCCGCTATGAATTCTGAAGATGCAAAGCGTTGGTATATTCCTCGTTGGAATATTACCAACGATTCACTATTGGATGATGGCTTTTCTTGTCACACGTTGGCGGATCGTGTCGCCCCCTGGCTTTTTTTCTACACTCCGAAATATGGATTATGATCAGTTGTTCGAGGAGTTCAATGTGGGGGCGGCATGACAAATTTGTCTTGGGTCGGAGGTGAGGTCCCGTACTGAACATGAGCTAGAACTCAAAGAGAAGCTTCGGGCTAAGTATGATGCTCGGGGTGTGCTTCTTAAGGACAAGGATGCTGAGATTGCTAGGTTGAAGTCCTTGGTGAAAGAGAAGGAGACGAAGTCCGCGGAGGTTCTTCGTCTCCGTGATCAGGTCTCTGTTTTGGCTGCGGATAAATCTTTTTTGAGCGCGAAGGTGTCGGCTCTTAAGAGTACTGTTTCACAGAAGGATATTGACATCTCCCTTCTTGATTCCCGTGCTTCATACCTCAAGTCCGCTCTTGATGATTCCCAAGTTGCTTGTGATGAAGCCAGGAACTTGATTTCCTCCCTGTCCTCCGAGAGAGATGGACTTGCCTTTGAGGTATGACTTCTATTCCGCTCGTTTTTGTGACAGGGTTTTTTTTATTTTTTTTATTTTTTTTTAACTTCTTATCCTTGCAGGTTTCTAATCTTCATTCTGCTTTTCGTGATTTTAAAGAGAAGATGGAAGCTCAGCAGGAAGCGCAGGCTCAGGACTTGTATAATCGTGTGGC
>BQNB010193027.1:0-11569 GCA_026074375.1 Tanacetum coccineum
GCTCTTCCTTGGGCATTAATGTTGGTCTTTTGGCACTAATTTGTGTAGTGTCCTTTCTCACCACAAGCATGGCAAACCACTGTCACTGGGAGTTGATTACTTTCGGTGGCTGGCTTCTTGCTTTGGCATTTCTTGCTTAGATAGCCCATTCTGTTGCAATTATTACACCTACCAGTACAGGGTCCGGTGTGATGTATACGCCAGCCTTGCCAAGATCTTGTTGCTACAAAAACCCTTTGACGAATTAAGGTTCCTACAGCTTCATCATCATACCAAGAAACGATCAAAGATATTGTTCACATGTATACGCCAGCGTTGCCAAGATCTTGTTGCTACAAAACAACAAATAAAAACATGTGTTCCAGCAAACCTTCATGTTGTCACAAACCAATCAACAACAATCTTGATCTTGTATCGACGAATAAGCACCATGAATAATACGGCCTTCATAGAATCGACTCCATAAACCTTGTAGATCCTAGATCAAGAGCCACGAGGCTCTGATACCAATTGTTAAGATCGTTTAACTCATCTAGGATAATAATAACATTGATTGATAACAGGCAGCAGAATAATAAAGAACATAATCAATGTTATCACAAGGTTTTCTTTAAACGATTTCCCTATTACCCCAACTATAACTTGGGGCTACACCAACTAACTATGGTGTACTATTCGACTCTTATCAGTCGACTTGCTATCTATCTATCTAGACTCTCATTGGAAGAGCTCTAGTTTTCTATGATCTATTTTCTAAATGCCTAGACCTCCTTTTATAGCATAAGGAGTCCTAGGCTTATAAGGAAACTAATTAATATATTAATGAGAGAATCAATTAATTATCTTCTCATTAATATTCATTCTTATCTTATTTTGACCAAATCTTAATTTTCTTCTACATCTTGTAGAACTTCATGATGAAAATTTTGGTCCTTCTTGTTTCCATCTTGTTTCATTTGTTTTACCTACAGTCTTACTTGTTTTAGTATTAAGATTAGTTGTTTTTGACTCAGTTATTTTCTTCCTAATGGCATATTCATCTAAACCTGTAAATGATATGTCAGCTCTTAGGGTTAGGAAGTTCCCTGTTATAGGAGGGGAAACAGCATGATACCTATCTGCTTTGGAAAACCTATCATTAGCTGGTGTGGACTCTTCATCACTAGATCTGACATCAAAAACACTCAAACTAATCTCACTATCAGTTTCAGAATTGTTACTCATTTCATTCAATTATGTGCCATATCCTAAACCAGTTTTATCTCTAGCACTCATTTGACTGTTGAGTAATTCATCAAGATTCTTGGACTATTCTTCCCATCTTTCTATCTTTAATTTTAACTCATCTCTTTCTTTAACAACTTTCTCTAATTCCAGGTTAAGGTTGTTATATTTTATTTATCTGCATTTAAGCTCATAGTTTTGAAACTTGTATTTTTCACCCCAAGTCAGTTCATTCTTTTCATGTACAAGTATCCTCGATTCTAGTGACTCTAAGGCTAACTCATAACCCTGAATTTCTAGTCTTGCTCTGCTAAGTTTTTCTCTTTCACTATCATAATTCTTTTGAATAGTTTTAAAAGATTCAAGACTTTATTTAGAACATTTTTGTACCTCATTGTCAGAAGAACTTGATGAGCTTGAAGAAGAGATTACCATTAAAGCATAGTTGATTGGTTCTACTTCAAAATCATTACTCCAGTTATAGCCTCCTAGACCATCTTAAGCCACCAGTGCTTGTGATGAAGATTCATTTGTTGGTGCATTGCTCCTGCTATTGTCACCATAAGATCTTCTCCCTTGATTCCTTCCAGATCTACATTCCCTAGCAAAGTGCCCTTTTTGTGACAGTTGTAGCACTCAATTTTTGACTTATCAAGAGAAACAGGTTGTTTTCCTTTGAAATACAAGTTCCTTCCTGTACTGCTAGTGTTCTTAGAGGAAAGAAATATCAATCTTTCTCATGATTAGATCAATTTGATTCCATGAAGGAGGAAGACTTCTTAGGAACTTCTGGTTGATATCTTCCTTTGATATTGGAGCACCATGAACCTCCAACTGACTTATGAGTTTTTGAAACCTATCATAAGCCTTGTCCAGACTTTCATTTGATGCAGTGGTAAAGTTTTCAAACTGATGTTTTAGAACATTCTTCTGCATCTTTTTGGATTCTTCATTTCCTCCAAACCTTGATTTGATTGCCTCCCAGAGAGATTTAGCATCTGGAACATTATGAAACTTAAGGAGATATTCATCAGGTATTGCTAAAAGCAAGATGCTCTTGACTCTTTCCTGATTCCTTTTGGCAGCCAGTTGTTTTGCAGTTTTAGGAACAGGAGGAGCAGAAGGACCAGATTGATCTCCTGTTGGTGCAGATTCTTCTTGGAGATCTCCATTGACAATTATGTCCCATAAGTTGTGATCTGTGTGACAGATATATTGACGCATTCTCATGCTCCAAATATCATATTCTCCCTTCTTGATGATAGGGATTTTCATTGCTGTGATAGTGGGTGGAGGAGTGTCTTGTTCTGCCATCTTACAATTGAGTTCTTCTTATTCAGAGTTTCCACACAAGCTCTGATACCACTTGTTGGATCCCTTACTGAATGGATCTTTAACCTTTAGCTTGTAAAGGATTTGTTACTCTAGATAAATCTAAAGCAACAATGGTGAAACAATGACTAAACACTATTGATTATGCGGAAACTAATCAATAATGCTAAGAAGAACAATAATAAGAATCACAAAAGAACTTTATATTATAACTTGAATCTGCCTAGGTTACAGATTACAAAGACTATGATTGCTAATCGATCTCTATTGATCTGTGTAGAACTATATCTACTAACTATGCCTAGGGTTCCTTTTATAGACTAAGGAAACCCTAATGGGCTTTACAAAACGCGTACAAAGATCATGCATATCCTTTCCTAAGATATCTCATGCATATCTCATAAACGGTACTAACTATTTTATACTAACGGTACTAACTATCTGATCAGTACTAACATTTTGTACTGTCAGTACAAATTACAACTAGCGGTACTAACTAATATAACTAACGGTACTAAGTCAGGAATGCATAATTCCCAACAATCCTCCCCTAAACATGATTGTTGAACTTGTTTAACTTCATGTTTCTTTAGTGTAAACATCTTGTAGACCAGGAGGATGTATCCAAACACTTCTATTCTTCAAATCTCCATTTTGATGAACTTGATCAGTATCAACTCTACAACCTTGATTTTCTTTAAGCTTCCCTTCTTTATCAGCAACACAGCAAATCCAACTAAGTTGGCTTTGTAGTTTTTGGCAAACTACCAGCCATTAACGGATTTGATATTCCTTTACCAGTAGCCGTTTGCTCTGGGATAGCCAATTCTTCATTGTAAACAACAAGGTGAATTGATAACCTTATAGTTTTGAGTAAACTATCAACTATCAACGGATTTAATTTGTCTTTACCAAAAGCCGTTTGCTTTTGGACTAGTCAATGCTTCATTTCCATAACATGGTGCATGATTCATACAAGATGGTTTGTTTGATTCATCAAGACGGTTTGTTGAGTCTTCATACGATATTTTGGCATTCCATTCTTTAAAGTATCCTTTCAACGAGTTGATTTGACTTTGCATGTTTCTCATCATTTAGTCATTAGATTTCATATAATTTGAAAACTCATTTGGAACTCCTTGTTGAACTTGATTATTAGGAGCTTGAAAAGGTTGATTTTGAAATCCTTGATTTTGAAAATTTGGGAGCATGATTAATTTGAGCTTGAAAACCTTGATTTCCCTTGACCTTGATTTTGATTATACGTATTTTGACTATTTTGTACTGGAGCAAAACCGGGTGGTCCCATGTGGTTGCTAACACGGTTTGGGAGGGGGCTACTTGCTTGTAGTTACCCTTAGCCGCACAAACATAGATTTGATTGCTATCGGGTATAGACAATTATTAGTAAGCATGGCACACAACAAGTAGCACAAGATTCTCTACCGCTTTAACCGTAGCGGGAGTGACAATTTTCTTAGAAGCAATCTCAACTAAGGTCGAAATTTGGTCCGCAAGTTATTATGATTTCATCCGTTCTACCTAGAACTTTCCCTAGTAATTCATATCTTAATAGAAAACATTCGATTTGTTTTGTGGAATAACGAACTTTCGATTTGGTTATAATTTATGTTCAAAGCCTTCTCTAGTAGTCTTACTCAAATAGATTTCCACCCCGCCGCGGCATTTAAGGCGTCTTGATCATTCTCATTTAAACATTATAGGAAAAAAGTATCTATTTGGGTTAACTCCTGTATAATCCTGTTTGGTGGGAATAAGCGTAAGCCCCCCATTTCATTATATCATTTCTATGCTTCACTAAATGTTTCCTCGAATTTTTGGGTAAAACGAGAGATTTCATTCTTTAAGTGAGTGGTCTTCGAGGGAGGGAAAAATTGATTCACAAATTTAGTTACGAGATCCTCCCAAGTCAAGATCGAATTAGGAGGTTCTTTATCGTACCAAACTCTAGCGGCCCCCTCGAGCGAATATGGAAACATCATAAGTTTAATAACATCATTCGGGCTCATCATGATAATTTCAATGTCGACGTAATTCCTATTTGAAATTTGTTTAATATGAGTATGGGGATTTTCCCTCTCAAAACCATGAAACGGGTTAGCTTGAACTAATTGTAGCAAATTTGTCTTAATCTCAAAATGATCCGCATTAATTTCTGGTAAAACGATAGCTTCTCCATACCCTTCTTGGTGGCGTGCTTGGAGTAGCTCTTCCATTGTTCGATTATCCGCTATTGGTGCAACTTCAACGATAGTACGAAGCTCGGGTTTGACAACGTTTGGAGCACGTCTTCTATTTTGACATCTCGGAATGGTTATGGGTGAATTATTTGGAAAATGGAAATTTCTAGTGCGCTTGCACTACACAAAACAAACGGAGGAAGAGAAAATATTAATTTACACAAAAATATTTTTGTTTCCACCGAATTAATCACAAACTTAGGGTAACTCCTTTTAAGTGGAACTTGCAAGCGGTGGGACGTAGTGGGAGCGAAAATCGCCTTTAAAAAGTTTGTCCCTTCGAGTCGTTAGTTCCTGGGCCAACCCTCCTAATAGCTTATTTCACAAAAGAGGTGCGCCTTTTTCGTAAGTGACACAAGACGGTTACTTTTTGAATCTTAAGTTTGGGAACTTATTAATGGATATTCACAAATTCTCTAGTAAGAGAATTAAATTGCTTGTGTATTTTAGTATTTAAGAGAACACAATAAAAATCGAAAAATCCGGAAGAACAAATATTTTTGTATTTTTTTATTTATTAATCTTCTACATATAGTAAAAGAAAAAGAAAAATATTTTTTACTTTTTTATTTTTTTTATATTTTTTTAGATTTTTGATTTTTTCAAAAAGACGTAACTTTCGAAGACGAAAGGTTCTCCAAATCACGATCGACAAATTCAAACGAGAGAATCTTTAACACGATTCCCCGACAGCGGCTCCAAAAATTTGATATATTTCATTATATATGTATAATATCAAAGTATTGAAATTCCAAAATTACCCTTGAGGACAAAGGAAATTCGAAAATTCACACGAAATTATCGTACGTTAAACCGGTAAGTATTCACCGGGTCGTTTATACCTAAAGAATTATGAATTGAAACTCCGTTTTTGATTTGGACAATGATTTGAATGGATCTAAGATCTTTGATTTCGCAAACTAAATTCTAACTAGTGGCAAATAAAGGACATTTTTAATCAATTATAAGAAAAAATGCAAAAAAAACGATAACGGGGTAAAGTTACAAAACGTACACTTAAATCTAAATTGAGCAAAAATGAACCAAAAAGGGCCAAACTAATTTTTTTAGATGCTAAAAGACTAAAAATGATTTTTAGAAAAAGAAATTTATTTTTTTGATTTTTATTTTATTTATTATGATTTAAAAACGAATTTGATCTAGAAAATTGATTAAAAATACTAAACTTAACCTAAAAATTCTGGAAAAATTATTAAAAGTTCCTTTAAGAATCCTAGAAAAATGCAAACTCAAAATTTGGCTAAACATATTAAGATGTGAATATAAGCAAGATAACCATTTGAAAGCAAAAATGGAAAATGTTTTATTAATAAACAATTGAAGAGTGATGAGGAAAAGTCCCCCAAGGGCGAGATGGTTTGTGTGTGTTGTTGAGACGTTAGGTGTGAAAGGATAGGTCACAGGTTCGAACCTGTGGCTTATCTTTTTGCAAAAAAAAAATTATTTTTCAAAACTTTTTGAACAAACTTATAAACTAGCTGAAAATAAACAACTTTTGTGAAAGCAACTTTTTTCAAAATCAAAAATAAGCTAGAAAACAGCTTATCAATCAGACAGAAATGACTTTAAGTATTTTTGGTTTTTTCACAAATTCTTAGAAACTTATAAGCTAAATTAAGCTAAAGCCTAAACTGAATAAGCTACAACTATCCTACACTATTCTAATAAGCAAGTATGAGCAGGAATTAATCAAAATTACAAACAATAAGCTGAGAAAAGCCTAAAAGCATTTTTTGCTTAAGACTGTTAACCAAACAGACAACCAAGGAACTTTGAGCTTATTTTTAAGCCATCAAATGGATCCTTATGGACTAGTGACTTATACCATTAGAAAGCCTGACCTATAAGCTACTTAAAACAGCAATCAAAAAGTATTTTGAAATCTATTTAAACTAAGAAAATGCTTATTGAAAAAGCCTACTTATGCAGTTTACTCTATTTTTTTGGTTTTTTATGAAAAGACAAAGGACAGATTTGCAGATCAAAAACACTGTTACACATAATAATACTATTTAACTTGAATAAGCCCTAACTATCTAATTTGGCCTATAATCTACATGTGCTGAAATTTTCATGCTAACTCACTTCAACTACTGACTTAAATTTTGAATTTGAAAAATGAGCTTTGGCTGTTTTTGAATGTGATTGCATTTGACACATTCCTATCTAAAAACTCAAAACTATAATGATGCTAGTCTAAAAGATTGATTCTTATGTGTTTAAACACTAAAACAAGAGTGAAACACTAGCTATTTTAACTGTAAACAGATCAATGCTCAATAATGGAATGAAACTGAGCTTAATTTCTTAGATTCATATAACCAATACATACACCTTAAAGAACTTGAATTGACTAAACAAAATCCTTAAATCCTAACTTATAAACTTTAAAATGATGTTTATAAACAATATAAAGAACCAAAAGGATCCTGGCACTATTAACTTGAGTTAATACTGCCTTGAACCAAACAACCCTTTAGAAAATTTAAACTCATTATCAGCTTATAATTTTGAGAATTAAGGTTCAAATTTCAAAGACCAGATGTTGATTAGCTTATATTAGACCTAATGAATAGATTTTGACAACTAAATAAGCTGGAATAATAAGACAAAAGATTAAGCTACTATTTTTGGTTTTTTCAACTGTTTAATATCAAATACTTGCAAAATAAGATTTAATCTAACAAGTAATTATAACAAGCATTAAACTACTATAATAAGCAACTTTAAGCTAGTAAAACAGGAATAAGCTAAAAAAAAAAAAAAAAAAAAAAAAAAAAAAAAAAAAATAAGCAGATTTAAGCTAATATGCAAAGATTTAACTAGATGTATAATTGAACAAGCAAGGGTAATATAGAAAAAGGAAAAGAGATGAGTACCTCCATCCTCAGTAAATAGAGGGTGAATGCTCAAAGTAGAGCTTATTAAAAAAGCTTAAGATTATAGCTTTAAGCTTATATCAAACACTTAATCTAATCCTTACTCCTGGAACCATCAGGAAAACTATTATCACTTGTAATACTAAAGCAAGTCATCCATTCCATGGAGTTTCAAGCTTATAAGTACGCTTTTATCCATTATGAACAAATTTTAGCTACATGAACAGTATTAAAGAGCTTATTCAAACCATTTTGCATAAAAGTAAAAACTTGAAAAGACAAATAAGAAAGCTAAATTTTATTGATTATAAAAGACATATTACAAGCTTAATGAAAAGAAAGTTACATTTAAAAGAAATACAATAAGCTAAAAATACATTGATAAGCTAAAGCTATTCTAAAAGCTAAACTAAAAAACTACTCTAGATCCCCTTTTTTCTGTGAGTGAGGTGAGCTTCTTTTATAGGCAAGAGTGGATGCTTCTAGGTCCTTTAGACGCTCCCCTAGCTTTTAATCTTAGCCTTTGATTTTTAACCAATCATTGGATCCTGATTTGAAGCCCTTGGATGAGAATAGAAGCACACGGATTGCCAGCGTGGCAATCCTATTTGTTTGGAGCCTTGTGCTTCTTTTGCACTAATTTTAATGTAAAAATATTCATTTGGTGTGTTTCTTTGAAATACACGTGCCATTCCATGTTGTAAGTTAGCCATCATTGGCCTTTGGATGACGTTCTCTTGCCTTGACATGGATCTGGGTACTCGAATATTTGATGCCATTTGTAATAGTCGAGTGTAGGGAAGTGGGTTTTATCGTTCACTTTTGACACATGATAAAATTGGGATGAAGGTGAACAGTATATTCAACCATTGCGCCCTTTCTTCTTATTTTTGTTTGGATGTTTGAACGAGTTAGGTCTCATTGGAATTTTCAAAGTTTTGTCTTTTCAAGAGTTGACCAATGTTAACCTTGGTTGACTTTTGTTGACAAACATCCGGCTCTTGTGTACTCTTTCCGTCTCGTGTTCGTTTTTGCCCGGTTTTTGGCTCTTTTCTTGTGATTTTTGCAATATCCGTACCTACACATCACAAAAGACAAAATACACAATATACAAGCATAATATGCATTATTTTATCTTTTATGGTCATTTTTGGTATAAAACTCACATATCAAAATTCCCCAAACTAAGCGATTGTCGTGTCCTGACGCAATGTTATATGCAATAAATCCAATACTCCTAACCTCCCCAAACTACAATACCTCTTGAAAAGTAGCAAAGTCTTTTGTGGGGAAAGTTAAGAAATCACAAGTTTTAAAACACCTTGTTTTTCCATTTTTCAAGAATTTTCATTTTTTATGATTTTCATAATTTCCAACTTACAACTTATTCACATGTGACATAATGTATTGCTTTCATTATTTATTGATAACTTTTAGGATCACGGAACAAAAAGCACAAAAAGTGTCCAAATGGATAAATTTATCGTCCCCGACTTTCACTTCTCCAAGCCAAGCTTAAAAACAAGATCATTGTAAAATACAAGTTATGATGCTAACACTACTCATAAAAGCTAATTGTGTATTACTTCTCCTCCCTTATTCCTAATTTTGTATCTCAAAATTTTATTTAAGTCATATACCCGAAGGCTCTTTAAGACTTTATTTCGATACTTATTAATTCCAAAAATAAAGGGTAACGGTTAAGACGCAATAATTAGTTCCTAGCCCTTTTCAAAAGAACAAATGTCATCAAAATGAAGTCCACATCGAGGCGACCAAAATTTGGCTTTTATTAGGTTACTTAAGCATGGCACCATTCATGTCATATACCCTTAGGCTCTTTAAGACATAAATGGACCAATCTTATTTGCACCATATACCCTAAGGCTCTTTAAGGTACAAACAAGACAAAAATTAAGCAACAATATCCATTCCATATACCCTAAGGCTCTTTAAGGAATGAATAAGGCTATAATTTCACTTATTAAATTCTACTTACCCCATATATACCATAAGGCTCTTTAAGGGGATAGCAAAAATATTTATTCATTGTGATACATATAGTATGCAAATTAAGTATTCTGATGTAATACTTATCTTTTCAACTCACAAAGGAACTAAAGAAATCTTTATGAATAATTATTATCCAAAAAAACGCACAACTCGATTTATTAAACAAAGTATAGATAGTAGGTGAAATAAGCTAATGGGGAGACAAATAGCCACATTAACACTTATGAGCTTAAATGAAAGCCAATTAATTCTACGTTTGCATCAAAACTGATAATCTCTCTATCTCTGCTTGTTCTTCACCAATTTTAAAATTTCTAAGATAAGAAACTCCGGGATTGCTTAGCCTAATAAATCGATCTTCATATTTTTAAAATCAAATTATGGGAACTTGCAAAAACTAACTTTTTCCAGCTTAGACTTGCTTTTATAGATTCATTGAAAAGATTAGAAATTTCAATTACATTTTTGTTAAGGAGAAAGTTAAGATATAAAACCGGTCGGGTCAAAATTTACTTTTGTTCTCACCAACGGAAAGCCTACATTCGTGTCAAAACACTTATTATTTTTATCAACTATTTTCTATTTTTCATCATTTTTTTTTCATTTTTATTAATTTTATCTCTTTTTTTTATATAATTTTTTTTTAATTTTTTGCTGAAAAACGGTGTACGTGATCATATCGAAGATATACCACCCCATATTAAAACTAAAACAGTCGTCCTCAATGTTTCCCTTGTTAAGGCTTATAACCCCATACTAGAACTCAAAGAGTACGAATGCATAATCCAGGAGCATGAAGAAAGTACACAAAAAATCTTAAGCCGTTTATAAATGTAGCTAAAAGATAGATTGTTAGCTCGTTAATTTTAATAATCTAGGATATCGGATTTCCCCAAACTAATGGCAAGCAAAGGCTAGGAAGCTCGAGTGGACCGGGACAAAATACCAAACATGAGAGTCTTCAAAAATTTTGGGTCAATCCTACAAACAATCACAAGCACAGACAACAAGAATCGGAAGAGTACAAGCCTCCTCACATCACATTAGAAATAAGTAAGAAGAAAAATGGATAAGCATGGGGTGCCTCCCACGAAGCGCTTTGTTTTTGGTAACCGAGTCACATAGCTTGACTCGATCCCCGAATTCATTCATCCTTGGAGAAAGTTTGGAGATCCGGGACTACCCTGGGTGGTATGTCCCCTCCGAAGTAATGATTTACACGATGACCATTCACCTTAAAGTTTGGACCATCGGGTTGGGATAACTCGATGGTTCCGTATGGAAAAACTTGGGTGATGGTGAAAGGTCCCGACCAGCGAGTTTTAAGCTTTCCCGAGAATATCTTTAGACGAGAGTTGAAGAGTAAAACTTGATCACCGACATTGAAAATGCTGTCTTTGATCTTAGAGTCGTGAAGCTTCTTCGTCCTCTCTTTATATATCAAAGAATTCTCGTAAGCTTGATCACGAAGCTCATTAAGTTAATTAAGTTGAAGCTTCTAGTGATCACCCGCGGTTTTAAGATCGAAATTAGCATGTTTCAAAGCCCAATATGCTTTATGCTCTAACTCGATGGGTAAATGGCAAGACTTTCCGTATACGAGCTTGTAAGGCGTACAACCGATCGGTGTTTTGTAAGCGGTACGGAATGCCCATAATGCGACATCTAGCCTATCGGACCATGAGGCACAGTTTTCTCCAACCGTCCTTTTAAGAATAAGTTTCAAGCCTCAATTGGATACCTCTACTTGTCCACTTGTTTGAGGGTGATAAGCGGTAGCAAGGCGATGAGTGACCCCATACTTAGACATTACTTTAGCAAATTGATCATTACAAAAAT
>BQNB010193030.1:0-11569 GCA_026074375.1 Tanacetum coccineum
GGCATTTGGTTGAGATTTGCATTTGTGTTATTATATATATATATATACTATCTGACGAATCAATTTTTGGCGATAAGTGCTTAATTACACATATCTTTTACCACTAAAAACGAGCTTAAATGACCAAAAACAGACAAAAACTGCCAAATATATGTTTGTTTTGCATTTGTATTGTGCAGGAAGTGGATATCAACAAAAAGACAGAAAACCAAGCCAAAATGACAAAACTGAGCATGGAATGGAAAAGACTGTGCAAAATCAAGGCCAAAGTCCAAAAATGCCAAAGTCAGAGTCAATACTGAAGAATCAGCAGTCAAACCGGAGCCGGAACTGAAGAATACTATTGAATGCAATCTTAACCCATCTGATGGGCCGGGAAAGCCCAATAGTATATTTATGAAGACTGTGAAGACCAAATGGGCCCTCAATCAATTACAACAGCCCATTTGTGTGCAATTGACAAAGACTGTGAAGACTTTGAAGGCCCAATCCTAGCCCAGTTACAGCCAATCTCAGCCATTGTACACACAAAACCCACTTCATAACCTTATTGGGCTTGAAAAAGCCCAATAACCAAGCCTGTACCTTATTGGGCCCAAACCCAAACCCAGTGGGCCCAATACAAACCCAAGCCCACAATCCTTTTTTATAAACATAAGGACCAAAAATGTAAATTTTAAAAACTTTGTTTTATAATAAAAAAATGAAAAAATAAAGAAAAGGGGCCAAAATTGCCAAGTTTTGAAAGTTGTTTTAAAAAGAAAATTGGTTTAATAAAACACAAGGGCTGAAAATGCAATTAACCAAAACCCTTTTAGTTAATAAACAGCAGGGACCAATATTGCAAATACCAAAACCTTCTTTATTTCTTTTGTTAATAAAACCACAAGGACTTAAGCTGACACTTTCCAAACCTATCTTATAACTAATTTCGGCTCAAAAGAAAATGAAAAGAGTGAGAGAGATGAGGGACTTGGGTTGCCTCTTCCCCAAAGATCCCTTTTAAACCCTGCAACCACACATCGTACCCGCCAAATCCATACCACCCCTTTCCCATGGTTTTCTAGCTACATACCACCTCCCAAGTACTCCCACAGCTCACTCTCACCCTTCCCCACAACCCATCACCCCTATAACCCTTTCCCCTGGCACAATCACTCAACCCGAGCACCCCCAATGGTGAGATTGTGTGAGAAGTAACACAAAAGCCAATCCAATGGCTAGGATTGCATGAGGGACTTTCTACACACATAACTAACACATGTGAAGCAACCAAGACTCTTGGGGACTTCTATAAAAGAAAAGAAAAGCAAGCCGAAGAACCACACCCTGTTTTTACTTTTAGTTAAATTTTTATTAAGTCTTTTTAGAAATTAATGTAATTCAGTCATGTTTTAAGAGTTTATGTTGTAAGTTTCAAAATTTTAATCAAAGTTTGAGAGTTTTCTTTTGGAAAATTGCTACTACCACTGTTGGAATTTAAATTCTCATATAACCCTTTTAATTCTGTTTATCTTGTGCACCAATGGTTTAAAGTTGTTAAACCATGCTTGTATTCACTGTTCTAGCCCTTTACTTCATTTAAAAAGCTAAAAAACCCGAAATTTACAAATTAAGGGGGTGTTTGGTTTAGTGGTAAAATGGGTCATATGGGTGTTGGTTATGGGTCAAGTGCACTCAGCCACTTTTGGCTGAGTGTGTAGGGTTTATTAAACCTTTTTAATCCCTAGTTTTAGTGTCAAAATAAGTTTTTTGTCCCCCTTTGTATTCTGTCAAAATATAAATGAGCCAAAGTGCCTATAAGGGCTTAAGCTGTTGAAACAGCTTAAGCACCTTATATTTTGTGTTGTTTGAGTTACAAGAAGCCAAAAAGAAAGCCCCCTTGTGCTGTCCCTTTGGTTTGACCAAGTATGAGTCAAGTCTAGCTTTATGCATGATCTTTGAAAACAGCTGACTTAAAGCCCCATTATCAGCAGCTTTTTCTTAACCTTAGAAGCCTAATCTTTGAAAATAAGCTCATTTGCATCCCTAGTTAATCTGTTTGTGGGTTGTTTTAGGTAAAAAGCTCATGAGAGCTTATTTCATAAGCCCAAAAAGCCCCTTTAGCCCACTGCATTAAGCTCCCCTGGTGCTGAGCACCATATTAAGCCCCCTTTTTCTAGCTTATTTGATTCTAAGCCCTAGGTTCTTTTTTGCTTTTTCATATAGCCTATAGGGCTTATTTTATATTATGCTTATAGGTCTTTGTTTTTTTAATATAGCTTATAGGTAGGCCTCTTAGGTTTAGCAGCTTAAATCTCTTAGTTAGCTTCTTAGTTTAGCTTAATTTAGGCTTAAAATAGGCTTTTTTCTGTTTTCTTCTAAACTGTCAACATAAGCTTAAGTCTCTTTCAGCTTATTTTAGGGCTTATTAAGAAGCCTTAGCTTATCATTAGGACTCCCTTAGGCCTAGTAGCTTATTTCTTTAGTTTTCAGCTTATCTTGTGAGCTTAAGCCCCAAAAAGAAAGAAAAATAAGCTAAAAAGCTTATTTAGCTTTTGCAGCCCCAAAAGCTCATATTTCTGGCTTATTCTTTGAGATTCAGCTTATGTGCCTTTTACAAAAATTGTTCCCCTTAAGCCCCTTAATAAGTTTGCTTTTATAAGTTTTCAAAAATAAGCTGTTGGGACCCACTTTGTAATCGGGGTCATTCTCAGGGACTGTTTGTGTAATTTTGTTTTTCATAGTTAACATTGTTAGTCCCTGGGGTTAGTTAGCCTGTTACCCCGTTTGTCCTTGTGTCCTTTCACTGTTAGTCCTTTAGTTTTAACAACAGTTAGCCTTAGTTAGTTTATTTAATTTAATTAATTAATTTAGGTTTAAATCTAATTAGTTTAATTACTTTTTATAAAATCAGTAACTTTTGGGAATTTTCTATATTTTTAGAAATTGTTTAATTTTTCTTTATTTATTTTCATTTTTCAGAATTTTTATAACTTTTATTTTTTGTCTTTTTTATTTTCTTAGTTTTAATTAGTTTTTAATCTTTAAAAATTCATAAAAATCCAAAATTATAAAAAAAAATATATTTATTTTTTACAAAATTTTCTTTGTCATTTAGTGTCTAGGAAAAATATAAAATTTAGTGTAGGCTTAATTTTTCTTAAATTTCAGTTTTAGACCCGTTTTTACCGGGTGCGTTTTACCGTTTCTTTTCGTTTAGCATTCAAACGACCTCCGTTTTAGTTCTAGTTTTCTTTATTTTTCAAGTTAAGTTAATTAGAATTTAATTTTGATT
Source organism: Tanacetum coccineum (assembly GCA_026074375.1). Taxonomy (NCBI): domain Eukaryota; kingdom Viridiplantae; phylum Streptophyta; class Magnoliopsida; order Asterales; family Asteraceae; genus Tanacetum; species Tanacetum coccineum. The sequence goes on from BQNB010193030.1 coordinate 3,278, forward strand.
TTTAATTTAATTTAGCATTTATTTTCTTAATTTTTAGTATTTAGGTTTCCGATTCCTTATTTGTTCCCCGTATTTATTTAGATTTAATTTTAGGATTTCCCAATAATTAATATGCTTCCGTAGTTTTAGTTTATCCATATTAACTAATTTTGTTTCCCGTAGTTTTTATTAGAGTTCCCCCATTTCCTTTGGCTTGTTTTTACCCGTAGATTAAATTAAGTTTTATTTAATTAATTTTAGTTATAATCATATCAGTGTTCATATCATATATTCTGCCATCAGTCAAAATTTCTCTTCAAACCAAGGATAATTTTCAATTGCCAGCCTCAGTTGGGACATACGACCCGGGAATATCTCTTCCGGAATCTTTTTATCATTGATTTGATTCTTATATATTTTATATATATACCATCAGCGAATCAATTTTTGGCGCCGCTGCCGGGGAGGCATTTGCTACGATTTCTATCCGACTTTGATCTGAACTTGTCTTATCTGTGAATATATTACCTTAAAAAACACAAAAATATTTTTCTTTTCTTTTTATTAGTATATATCATATAAAAAAAAAAAAAAAAAAAAAAAAAAAAAAAAAAAAAAAAAAAAAAAAAAAAAAAAAAAATTCACTAATTGGTAAAATACCAAAATATAATATTCTCAACTGAGGTATTATCATAATAAGTTCCGGTGAACTATTGAGTTCCCAACTCGAACAAAAGATTTAAAACTTGCCTTCTGTGTCACTTACGATATACGGCTCACCTCATTCTGATTGACAAACTATAAAGTGGGTTTAAGGAGGGTTGTTCCTAGGAACTACGACCCGAAAGGAGAAATAAGCTTCGCGCTATTCCTACTCCTCCGCTCACCTGTGCGTTTTTCATTGTGAGAGCTACCGTGAAGTAAGATTGATTATCAGGTTTAAGTTGTCTATTGATTTTGTCCAATTGTGAAATTGTTGTTAATAAATTAGAAAAAACCAAAATTAATCTTCTTTTCTTCGTATCAGTTATTTCTTTCCTCTATCCCTCTATCTATTTAATTCTTATGACATCATTCGATTGTCGCCTTAAAAGCGATTTAAAGATTGTTCCCGGCTTGTGGAAATTTGCACACTTCAGCCTTTTGTTGTTCAAAAGAGAAACTCAAAAACAAGATTCTTGTTCCAATGCCCGAATCATCTCAGCAACACATTAAGATTGAAAGAATTTGTTTCGATTGTGGAAACCTGTTGCATGGTTCTTATTGTCTTGAAATGTGACTCTGACACGGAAGATATTGGGGAAAGGATTTTCAAAGTTTCAAAATACTTCCAAAGTCATCAAATGACAATTCCAAACGTTTGTTAATGCTCCTCGAGAGATTTCGTTGTCCAAACAAGACCCCAGTGTCAATTCCTACACAAAAAAATTTCCACTAATCGAAAAAGTGTGTTTACGAGTTGTGGTGATTCGTTAGATGCATCTTTTGTCAACAATGCACTTGTAAGTCTTGTGGAAAAGGTGCTCATGTTGGTTATAATTGTCCATCGAAAACTCTGATTATCTCTAATCCGGAGCCAACCAAACAAACCATTAATGAGATCCCACAAGCTCGGAAAAGTGTGCAAATACGCCAAAAATTTTTGGTATTGCAAAAATGTGTTTTAAATGAATATGACGGAGTTTGTTTTTATTGTAAGATTCGGAGTGAAACACCAAATGTTTTAACTCCATACTCATCTAATAACACTCCCGATTATTCAAACCATTCTCCACAACCCCCGACTCATTCTTATGAGAATTTTGAAACAATAATTATTAGCTTACGATTGTTACCCAAGTTCCGTTTAACAATCGGTACCGTGTTACATTCAAAAGACTTTAATTTTCACAAAATTATCAAAGTTTTCAACAACAATATCTTTGTTGTGACTATTGTGGAGGTCCTCATGAGCTTTTCAGTGTCAACCGATGAATGAAGGACTATTAATCATGAGCAAAAATCCTTGCTATGACTTCTAATTCTTTCGGTTTTGGACAACTTCCAAACCCCGCAATTTTTCCGTCAATCCATCAACCTCTCAACAATGAGCATGAGAAGCTTTGCAAGCACAAGAGGACCCTATGAAATCGATTGAAAGCTTTTCAAAAATGTTTAATGTATCTCTTTTGGGGAAAAAGTCTAAGGTTTATTGCATGCTTGGACAACTTTATTGATGTTAAGCACGCTCAATCCCGTGAAGTGGCCAAGAATTGCTTAGCAACTTGTTCAAGATATGAAAATCATAAGTGACGAGCTATCTGAGTACATCAATACTCCGGCTTGGAATCGCCCTCTCGTCTACTGTGATGATGATGATGACGAGGACTATACCATTGCAATCACACCCGTTTTATCAACCGAGGAGCCCGTAAACTCTCTAATTATGGAGGATGAGCATCTCTGACAACATTTCGGAACGGAATCGGACGAATCATTAAAGTCTAGGTGTTGAATCCTTGTCCCATAATCCCAAGTGAGTCCAAAGGGTTCCCAAGTGTGTGATGTGCTTTTCATGACATTCTCCACCTCTTGACATTTCAAAGATCAATTGAGGATTTCTCTTCGACTGTGAAGATTCCTTCTCTAGTAAACGATGTCGAGTATGTTGAGGCATCACTCCCAATTCTGAGGCCAGTTAGCTCGTAGGTGATGGAGTTTGTTATTCAGAAGTTGGAAGGATTGTGGATGACATTCTTTTATCAAAGAACGATTTACCCTTCGTGAAAATGTATTGTGAATGTCAATTGTCTTGTTGCTAAATCGAAGAATCTAAAAGATAATCCCGTTCCATCTTCCGTTGTTGTGTCCATGTTCTTACCTCACATTTCCTTAACCTTTTTTGGAGGAGACTAACACCTTTTGATAATTTCTTGCCCGAATTGAAACTTTCTGCTTTAATTTGGAAGAGCCTAGTAGTGGCAGTCCCACTACTCTTTTCTGGTTATCTCTTCCAGATTCTTATAGCTTTCTACATTGATTAACGATCATTTTAAAGAGAAGAGTAGTGGCAGTACACTACTTATTCGATTCTTTTTTTTCTCAATATGATTCGTTCATCTTTGATCTTTCGATCGATTCGTTTCCTCCTGCCGATAGGAGTGACTTTTATCATGAGGAGTTCGCCGATGAACTTGCTCACATCATATCTCCACCGGAGTATGATTGTTTCTGCTTTAAGATTGAGCCCGAGCTGGGCAATCTTACTATGGATGTGGTGGGAATATTTTCCAAGAAAAGCGAACCAAGAATTCATGTGATTATGTTTTGCCCACCCTTGAAGTTAGATTTCATACCTCTAGTGATTCCATTTTCGCTATGTTGTTGATCTTTCTCCATTTCTTTTCATTCCCGTTATTCCTCCTTATCTTCGCTCCTGTGTGGGAGGAAGACACATATTTTGATCCCGGCATTTCAAAAGTATCATTTTTCTAGGCCGGATGTTATCTCTTCGGAGTGGAACTTTATGAAATTCAATACTTATCTAGTCACTTGAATGAAAGGTGATAATTTAAATTCACTTGTTTTCTCAAGGGGGATAAATAAATCCTTGTGATGGGTCAAGCATCGCGACCCTAAACAAGCGCTTTGTGGGAGGCACCCCATGCTTATCCGTAGTATTAAATAAGTGTTTTATGTTGTTGTGTAAAATAGCTTGTCATTCCATTACACCGTGTTTTCCATGTTGCTTTTTGTTGTTGTTATTTCCAGGGATTGCCCGATTGTGGAAGACTCTCAGTTTTGTCATTCATCAAGAGTTTCCACATCCTCAGCTGTTCATTTGGGAATCCGATATCCTAAATCTTATCGACACGTTTTATCTTTGGCATACCTCATAAATGGCCTTAGGATTTATGTAATACCCTTCAAAACATCGAGGACGATTGTTTATTTTAGTTTGGGGGGGTTCTTCGATCTTGATTGTTGCCTGCAGCATTGTTACCACGTAAACCCGTTTTTACCACCAAAATACCAAAAAAATGAAAAAATTAAAAAAAAAAAAAAAAATTTTTTTTTTTAAGTGTTTTGTCACAGTTTTGCTTTTCTTTTGGGTAGAATAAGAATAATTTTTGACTTGATCGGGCGTGTTGAGCCCTAGCTAGTTCCTTTAGGCAAGCTTTTCACGAATTCTATTCTTTGAATTTTAAAAATGTGAAGAACGAGAAATGATAGAGTTAAATATAAGTTTATGCGCTAAGCAAGATTATTCTAAAAACTTATACAAGTAACTTGTGGTTTTCTCTCCCGTGAATTTCTAATCCACCTAATCATACGTACTCAATTTAATTCAACTAAGTCAATCGATGTTTTCAGAAAAAGCTTCAAATTTGTAACTTGAGTTTTCAAAGCGAGATTTTGTAGTGATTTAAAAGATAAATGCCAAAGAAGCATGAATGAAATGTGAATGCAAAAATGCATGAATATTGAAATTTTGCCAATGAAGCATGCAGTTGATATTATGGAGCAAAGAAAAGATGTGTCGTGATATCCCACTCCGCTAGCAACGAGGTGGGGGTTCAAACTAAGACGTCTTATACTTCTAGGATTCGGGTGTAGTGATATCTCACTTGGAAGAAAGGTCTAGGTGAGAGGTTCAAAACTAAGCCACCAATCTTTAGCATTATTAGGAATAAGTGTGTGTGTGATGTGATTTCCCACTACGCTAGCAACTGGGGTGGGTTTTCAAACTAAGAACACCGGTCGTGGTTGTGATATATGAGCTCAGCGCGCATCCACGTGTGTGTTAGGGGTTAAAAACTAAGCAACGCATTCCTAGCTTTAAAGAAAAGACTTTATGTTTTTGATGTGAATATGCTGCGCCAAAAAGTTCTAAAGTTTAAATCCGAATTCAAGTTACGAAGTCTTAATAGTGAAGTCTTTGAGTCATGATTCATTTTGATGATGATATGAAAATAAGTTGATTCTATGGTTTAATTAAATTGGAGTTACACACATTCAATCGTATATCCATGTTGGGAGTTGAAAATTCCAAGTATAAGTATGAGGATTTATCATTATTGTATTATATCGACAATGATCTCGCTGTTTAATTGCTTTGCTTCGCGCTGCACGCGGGGTCTCAAATCGAGGACGATGAAAATTATCCGTCAGGACATCACGTAGAGCAACTCTAGGGCGCTTCTCACGGCAGCATGATCCCAGTATTTCTTCGCTCTCATGAAAGAAAGTCCAAACTTGTAAAAAAATGTGAGAAAATCCAAAAATACTTAGTTGTAGTTTGTGTAAAATTCAGAAAATGTGGAAAAAGGGGCCTTACGTGATTACTTCATAACATTGTGTGAGGACACACTAATACCTTAGTTTGGGGGATTTTTGATAAGTGCTTAAATTACACTTATCTTTTACCTCTAAAATCGAGCTAAAATGACAAAACAGACAAAAAATGCAAAATTATATGTTGTTTTGCATTTTATAAGCAGGAAAGTGGATATCAACAAAAAGACAGAAAACCAAGCCAAAATGACAAACTGAGCTGGAATGGAAAAAGATGTGCAAAATCAAGCCAAAGTCTAAAAATGTCAAGTCAGAGTCAATACTGAAGCAATCAGCAGTCTCAAACGGAGCCGGAACTGAAGCTCTCGCTCAGCTCGCGCTCTCTGCAATCTATCGCTACACTCGCACTCGATGAGAGCGGGAAAGCACACACTCGAGTCATGTATTATGAAGACGTGAAGATAGTGAGGTGGCCCTCACTCTCATCTCAATTACACAGCCCATTACGTGATGCAATCGCGCGCTCACACAGACTGTGACGACTTTGAAGGCCCAATACTAGCCCAGTTACAGCCACCTCAAGCCATTGTACACACACAAAACCCACTCCATAAACCTTATTGGGCTTGAAAAAGGCCCAATAAACCAAGGCTATACCTTATTTGGCCCAAACCCAAACCCAGTGGGCCCAATACAAGCCCAAGCCCAACAAAAGCCCACCAATCCTTTTTATAAAACATAAGGACCAAAATGTTAAATCTTTAGTAAACTTTGTTTTTATAAAAAGAGAAATGAACAATGAAAAAAAGGGCCAAAATTACGCCAAAGTTTGAGAGATAAAGTTATTTTATTGTGTAAGAAAATAGGATCTTCTCCTCTCTCTCTCACTCACTCTCGCGCATACTGATTTGCAATTCTCCCTAATTTCTTTTATTTCTTTAGTTAATAAACAGCAGGGACCCAAAAATGAAATTTCCTGCTCTTCGCGCTCACGGCGCTCGTTCTTTTGTTATAAAAACGGAGGGACTTAAGCTGCCAATTTCTAAAACATGTTTATAACTAAAAAAGGGCTGAAATAGAAATAGAAAGAGAGAAAGAGATGAGGGACTAGTATTGCCTCTTCCCCATACTTATCTTTTAAAACTGTAACCATTAGCTGTACCACACAGCTCTTGGGCCCAAAACCATTACAGCCCCTCTCCATGGTATTCTTGCCTTCCCAAATCCAAGGTACATCACAGATCACCCTCAGACCTTCCCTTCTCCACTATAACCCTGTCTGTGTGTGTTAACATGCCATGTGGCAATCTCAACAAAACCGAATCCCATCTATGGTGAGTGTGTTGAGCTATGAAGTAGCCCACCAAAGGGCATCCAAAGGCTAGGATTGCTGCTTGATTCGTTACACACACAATAACACAAACACGACCCCAAGGCCCTTCCCAGACTGCTATAACGGAAAAGAGACCAAGCGAAAACACACCACTTTTTTTTATGTTTTAGTTTAAATTTTAATTTCTGTATTTCCTTTTGCATTATTGTCTCAGTATCTTTTTTAAAGTTTATGGTTGTATGTTCTTGGTTTCAATAAAAGATAAGAATTTGTTTGTTATGCTATTGCATTTGTGAAAATTCAAACGATAATTTATGTGTTTCATTCTGTTTTAAATTTTATAAAACATGTGGTAAAGTCATTTAAAGTTCTTTGGGATCAACTTATATCAGCCCTCTTTTACAAGAATCAGCCAAAACTCATTTTTATAAAATTAAGAGGGTGTTTGGGTTAGACCTTAAAATGGGTCAAACTGGGTTTTCCATGGGTGAACACCACTCAGCCAACTTTGGCTGAGTGTGTGATTATTAGACTAGTTTAATCAAAATTTTTAATTTAAAAATAAGTTTTTATGTGTATTTTGGTTTCTGTCAAAATTTGAATAAGCCAATTCAAACCAAACCACTTAAGCTGCTTATGCAGCTTAAGCACACCTTCTTTGTGCTTGTTGTTGTGTTTCTAGCCATTTTGAAACACCACTTGTTCTGTCTTTTGGTTTGACAATACAAGTCAAGAGTATGTGTGCATTTGTGTTTTTGAGAATCCCCATCTTTAAGCCCAATAATCAGCATGTTTAAGTAGTCCTTAGAAACTTAAAATTTGAATATAAGCTCATTTACCTGCCTTTTCCATCTGTCTTGGCTTAATTTTGGGAAATAAGCCCTTGTGAGCTTATTGGGATAAGCCAAAAAGGCCCCTAAGGGCTGTTTGTTTCTCCCCTGGTGCTGAGCACCAAAAGTAGCCCCACATTTCTAGCTTATTTGATTATAAGCCTTAGGATCTTTTTGCTTTTCTTTGTAGCTTATAGGTAGTTCTTTAATTCCCCACAATCTTGTAGCTTAACTCCCCTTTTAGGTTAGCTTATTTAGGGCTTATTGTCCACTTTTTTCTGTTTTCTTTCTAAAACTGTCACATAAGCTTAAGTAAATTTCAGCTTATTTTAGGGCTTATTAGGAAGCCTTAGCTTATCATTAGGACTCCCTTAGGCCTAGTAGCTTATTTCTTTAGTTTTCAGCTTATCTTGTGAGCTTAAGCCCCAAAAAGAAAGAAAAATAAGCTGAAAAGCTTATTTAGCTTTTGCAGTCCAAAAAAGTCACTTTTCTGGCTTATTGTGAGTCTTTCAGCTTATACTCCTTTTATGAAAAATGTTCTCCTAAGTCCCCTTTACAACTTTGCTTCTTTAGCTTTTTGCTAATAAGCACTTTGGACTTAACTTGTAATCGGGGTCCTTCTCAGGGACTGTTTGTGTAACTTTCTCTTTTCTAGTTAACAGTGTTAGTCCCTGTGGTTAGTTAGCCTGTTACCCCGTTTGTCCTTGTGTCCTTTCACTGTTAGTCCTTTAGTTTTAACAACAGTTAGCCTTAGTTAGTTTATTTAATTTAATTAATTAATTTAGGTTAAAATTTAATTAGTTTAATTACTTTTTATAAAATCAGTAACTTTTGGGCATTTTTATATTTTTAGAATTGTTAACTTTTTCTTTATTT
>BQNB010193031.1:0-11569 GCA_026074375.1 Tanacetum coccineum
ACACTCCATATGCATCCAAAACATATTGCGTAAAATAACTTGGCTTTCCATTTGTCTGAAAAGAGGCTAGGAATCCCATGCAAGATGTCATCTAAAGTAGGATTAAATAAAGGAGGAACTTTCCACCAACTCTAGATTTTCAACCAAATAAGCTTTATCTTTGGACAAGAAAGAAAGCTATGTTCTTTGATTCTACGTCTGATCCACAAAAAAGACAAGAAGACGAGTCTAAGTGGATAAGACCATGACACGACAAATTTTCTCTAGTTGGGAGATGATCCAAGGCTACTCTCCAAGCACATACATTGACTTTGCGGGGATCCAATGAGTTCCAAACAAACTTAGGAGAATCAACAAAGGTGACCAACATCTTGTTTTGGCTAAGGGGACATAAAGAACTCACAAAAAAGTTACCTGGACTCTCGATGTTCCAAACCTATTCATCCTCCTTAGAAGTATCAAAAACAAGACTATCCAAAAGACTAAGAATAAAGGAAATATAACATAGAGATCGCCCAGTAAGCTGCTAGTGCCATGCCCAATTAGCAGCCAAAACCCTATTAGAAAAAGTCCAACGCTCAGCCACCAAGCAAGATTTGTGCTGTTCTAAGGCGAAAAGGCGAGGAAATCAAACTTTTAAAGGGACAGAACCTTTAATCCTATTATTAAGCCAAAATAGGGTGTTTGTACCATTACAAATTTTTCTCACCATAATCTCGTTGAGATCAATACCAAAGCGATTCATATTTGAGTAACATTTGACGAGAGACACCCACATACTAGATTTAGCTGAAGACGTATCACTTACATTGAAACCTCCTTTCAAGCCATGAATTTCTAAGATAACTTTGCACCATAGAGCATTAAAATCATTAAAAAATCTCCATTTCCATTTTGCGAGAAGCCCTATTTTTTTTATTTTGGACTTCTAATTCCTAAACCTACATCTTCTTTATCCAATATCACTTTGTTCCAACAAACCCAAGAAATCTTTTTTACGCCTTCAATTATTCCTTATACGCCTTCTAATTGACTCAAGGCGAGATATGGCAATTTTCGAGGCTTTGAAAATAGAGAAAAAGTAAAGAGGTAAGCTCCTGAGAACTGACTTTACGGGAGTAAGTCTACCCCCTACAAACAGAAGCTTTGCTTTCCACATGGAGAGTTTATTGGAGAAACGATTAACCACCTCATCCCATGCCTCAAGGCCGAGATAAGTAAATGGCAAAGAGCTATACAAACAAATAATTGATCTAGCTATGTTCTCGACGTCGGCCAAACGAACACTAATACCAAAAAGCTGGCATTTCACCAAGTTAATTTTTAGACCTGAAACATCATGGAAGTATTTAAAAATATGAACAAGGCAAAGCGCGTTAGTTTTATACCACTCCCCAAAGAATAACGTATCATCCGCGTATTGATGTAAAGAGATATTTGTGTCATTTTTTGAGACAAAATGGCCTTTCAAAATTTCTTTGTTACAAGATTCTATCATCATAACTTGTAGAGCTTCTACAATAATTAAAAATAAGAAAGGAGACAGGAGGTCTCCTTTCTGAATGCCACGCTTCATAGAAAACTCTTTAGACGGAGAGCCATTTATGAGAATGGAGATAGAAGCTGAAGAGAGGCAAGCATGAATCCATTTACACCATTTTGCGCTAAAACCCATTTGAGACATAACATCAATAAGAAACTTCCAATTCACATTGTCGAATGCCATTTCAAAATCAACTTTGAAAAGAAGACGTTTAAGTTTTTCCTTCTTTGCATAGTTGAAAGTCTCATTTGCTATTAGATTACCATCCAAGATTTAGGTGTTGTTTGTTTATTAAGAGGCTCTGAATCTGAATCTGACTCGCACATCTGAATCTGAATCTGAGGCGTAAATGTCTGAATCTAAATGAAATAATATTGTTTGTTTTTTATAAAAAAAAAGTGTCTGGATGAGTCATCAAACTAACACGACCTAACAATATATAAATAAGTTGTGTTAAAACAAAACATTCAAGAATATTGTGTCGTACTTTAATCACGTAAATTAATCATATATTTTTGGTATGTTATATTCTCATGTTGTTAAATATCTTTGTCATTATCACTATCAATTAATTTACGATGATAAATAGAACAATTAAGTTATTGGACTAATACGACCTAGCAAAATATATTTTAATTGTCATGTAATAATTAAAATATTTTTGAAAAAAAGAATTCAAGTTAATACTCAAAATATGCATGCTATTATTTGATTGAAAAAAATTAGTTATGTGTTATTTTAGTTGAAATACTCTTATGTTAAGTTTGAGCATTTTTTATCATCAATATATTATCATATTTAATATTTTTTATTTTGAAAAAAAACAACGTAATTCTCTCTAAAACGTGTTATCAATACGAATGGAAAAGACGAGAAAAAAATATAATATAAAACAAAAAAAGGAACCAAAGAAAAAAACAAAGAAAAAAAAAGTAAAAAAAAGCTAAATGAAAGAAAGAAAAGGAAGAAAAAATAAAACACATTAAGAGGTAGTAAGACATCCATTCCTCATCTTGTTGGGTAAGAGGTTTCAGCCTCTGACCGCCTCTGAACGAAAATAAAAAAACAAACGCACTTAATGACCAAAATGTCTGACCGCGTCTGAACGAGACAGATTAAGAGGCTGTTAAGAGGCAACTTTTAAAAAACAAACACCACCTTATCTTCCCAATAAGAAAGTCGTTTGATTGGGCATGATGAGTTTGTGAATAACTTTGCACAACCTGTGGAAGAGGAGTTTCAAAACAACTTTGTACATACATCCTATGAGGCTGGTAGGGCGATAGTCTCCAAGATCAACAGGATCCGAGTTTTTTAGGATAAAGAAAATAAATGAAGCATTACATCCTCTAGCCAAACATCCAAACTTTTTAAAATACTTGATGAAATTAAAGAACTCAAATCTTATTATACTATAGTACCTTTTAATGAATTTAAAGTTTAACCCGTCCGGGCAAGGTGACATAGAACTCGAACAATCCCAAACAGCTTCCTTAACTTCCTCCAAAGTGAACTCGCTCTCAAGAAAAGAAACATCATAATTATGTGTAAGAAATTGATTCTCTCTAAGGTCGAAACCTTCTCTCCTTTACCCTTGGCGATTTTGGGATCTCCAAACAACCCTAATCGTTTCCACTAAACTGTTCGATCTAATTCATTAATAACGAACGATTGTAGTGTCTTACATCCTGTGTTAATTCACCATTCTCGTCTTGTTTTTATTGCTTTTGATTGTTATGGTTTTTAGATTCGGTTTTAGGGTTTCTTTTATAAATCGTTTTTAGGGTTTAGCTTTTACATTATCTATCTTACTGGTTGGTTGATTCTGTCCTATGATCGACTGTAAACCCTAGTATTAGGTTTGATGCGCAAAAGAAGATAAGGCATATTATTGTGTCTTCGTGTTTGATTGTTCGTATGATTTGAGAATCAAAGCAGGTTTCTTAGATTCAGGAGGAGGGGTGGGAAGAAGAAGAAGAAGAATAACAGTAATGATTCACCAATCAATACTATTATGGAGTCAGTGGATGGTGATGAACTTAACGAGGTATGGGTACTAGTCCGGCTACTAGTGCTCCTAATGTTGTTAATAAGGGGGTGGTATGAATGAAGTTGGTACTACCGTTCTAGAATCTTTTCCACCATTACCTACGCAGGTAACTACTTCGGCTGGTAATGCCCCTAGTAAGTCTTCATATGCTAATGTTACTAGTAAACCAAGTGGGAAGAAATTGAATATTTGTACTTTGTTTACACTGAGGGGTAGCGGGATTGATATGTTTGTTTTGGTGGAGTCTATTCAAGCTATAAGTGATCGATTTGCTAATACAACATATGGTTTTTTCTTGGGGAAGCGGGTGGCATACCCTGTTGTTGCTAACTATGTTAGAAACACTTGGGGTAAATATGGGCTTGCCCGTTCTATGTTCAGCTAATCTACAGGTTTATTCTTTTTTCAATTTAGCTCCATAGAGGGATTAGATGCTATGCTTGAGAATGGTCCATGGTTTATCTGAAATAACCCTCTTATCTTGAAAAAATGGCATCCAAATGAGAATTTATTGAAAGAAGATGTTAGTACTGTTCCAGTTTGGGTTAAACTCCATGGTGTACCTGTTACGGCATTCAGCAATGATGGCTTGAGTGCTATTGCTACTAAACTGGGTACTCCTCTAATGCTTGACTCTTATACATCTGATATGTGTATGCAATCTTGGGGTAGGTTAAGCTATGCTAGAGTTATGATTGAGCTTCGAGCTGATATGGAGTTGAAAGATAACATTGTCGTGGCTATGCCTAGAATTAAGAAAGAGGGCCATTATTTATGTAATGTCCGTGTTGAGTATGAGTGGAAACCTCCTAGGTGTACGTCTTGTAAGGTTTTTGGACATATTCACGAGGAATGTCTGAAGAATACAGGTGTTGGTAAGAATAATACTTTGAAGAAGCCTAGTCAAACCTCTCGAGGTGTTCCGGTTGGTCCAAAAATGGGGTTTAAACCTCATAAAGAGTATAGACATGTTCCTAAAAAGCCTAATGCTAGTTCTAGAGGCAATAAGAAGAAAGGTGTGGAACCTACTATTGAGGTTAGTAATTATAATCCATTTGATGTTCTTAATTCAGTCGACAATGATGCGGAGTTAGGTACCAATAGGGGATCTAAAATTTTGTAAATAATGAGTCAACTTCAAGTGGATCCTCTTTTATGAATGTCGATAATGGTACTCCTATTATTGATAAAATCTAGAAGTATGAAGATTTACTTTCTAGTGGGCAAGCTATTCTTGTGGATAATGCTGGCAATCCTTTAAAGAAGGTAGAGTTTCCGGGTGATTATGATAGTGAAGATGAGGTTGCATCAGTTGATAATGATATGGCTCGTTCTTTAGCTTCAGAAAGGGTAGGTTTTGGCACTCAAAGTTTATTAGAACAATGGAGGGATTTGTATGGTAATGATGACTATGATGAAGACCCATACAATGAAGATATGTACGAAGGTCATGATGTTACTGAAGAGATTCAAGCTATATGCGATAATCTGGATATCTGAGTTCGAGGTCGCAAGAAGAAATAATGTTATGTTTCTTTTGTCTAGTCATTTTGTGTACCTTCCTTTAAGGATGTAGTTTGCCCATATAACAGGCAAAGATGTGGGACTCACCCTCATCCCTTGTACTTAAATGTTTTTTGGCGTAATAAAATTTACCGAGGAAACCTTTTACCTAAAAAAACATCATAATTATCTAATTTCATAAATAAGTTACTACGAAACAAATGACGATTAGAGTTATGTTCATTGAAATGGCTAGCAAAATGGTTGCGAGCAACCTCCTGAATTTCCATAGGCTCCTCGATCCATACAACATTATACTTAATTCCATTAATGCGTGATCCTTGATCCTTTTATTGACAATCGAGTGAAAGAATTTGGTGTTCTTGTCGCCCTTAACAGCCCACTTCACCCTGCTTTTTTTGTTTTAAAGAGTCTCTTTCTTTTTGATCTATCAAGTTAAGCTCAGATAAACATTCTTCACGTTTTAAATAATCATTTGGAGAATGTAGGCCAGCTTCAGCTTTTGAATCCCATTCAATAAGAAAATCTTGAATTTCCTTTTTCTTATTGTGAATTTCACTTGATTTGATATTCCATAATCTTTGACATCTTTTTTAAGATTCTTTAATTTATTTTTCAAGACAATATCAGCCGACCTAGTAGACCTCATATTTCCCTATGAAGCCTCTACAACATTTGAAATCCATCCTCGTTCATCCAATGATTGAATAGTTTGAAACATTTAGGACCAAAGTTTCTTGAACTAATTGACATCATAATGGGACATCGATCGGAGTTTAATCTATCAAGAGTTTTCACTTTAGCATCTTTCCAAGCATTACAAAAGCTACAAGAAACTAGAAACCGATCTAATTTGCTTAATTTTGTACCTTATATTATATTTTGTGAAACTCCGCCGTCCCATCGCGAAATCTTGAAGCCCGCTTAAAGAAATAAACTTACTGAAAAATCTAGCATCTCTTTCACTGAAAATCGAGCCTAGCCTTTCCTCCTGACACCTAACCAAATTAAAATCCCCAAAAAGGACCCATATAATGTCATAAGCACCCATTGTGTTAAGAAGATTCTGCTATAGAACCCTCTTTTTCCTACTACATTGGGGACCATACATGTTGATTATACCGATCTTCTCGTTAATACCCTGCCAGTTACCTATGGCGCCAATATAATGATCTCCACTTAAAACCACTTCTTTTGAGAAAATCAAAGAATCCCAAAGAAGGAGAGTGCCACCAGATGCTCCAATAGCCGCACCATACAAAAAGTCAACATTTGAATTACCCCGTAGAGAGTTGACAAAAGGTGCATCAATCGAGGCTAATTTGGTTTCTTGAATGCCAATTACCATCGGGCTTTCGAATCTAATAAGACTTTTAATTCGACTTATTTTTGAATCAGACCCCAAACCTGAAATCATCTTTATTGAGAAAACAAACACTCTCCAAAAGGTGGTGCAAAGCTAATTGCCCCTTTCTAGAAGGGGCGAAAGGTTAGACCGTGTGAGGCCTTTAGAAAATCAATGTCTATCGATTATGCATTGGTGGAACTGTCAAACATGTATGAATTAGTTTCATGGGCTGACACAACTAAAAGATTTAGGTCTTTTAGAAACAGCAGAAGGTCGTCCCTAAAAGCCCAAACATTGTCCATAATAACCTTTAGACACCACATCTCCTTGCTAAAATCATCACCCTTAAAGCCCTGTAGATAAAGGTTTTTGCGACAAATGATTAGCTTTTAGCGACGACTAGTTGGACCTACTTGGATTAATGCTCAAAGCTATCACAACACCTTTAGCGATGATAGTATCGTCGTTAAAGACCCCCTAAACTACCCATTAATAAAATTTAATAATTTAATCAATTAGTTATACTTATTTAAATTAAATAATAGTTAAATTAAATAGTAAAAAAAGACATGATTATAGCGGCAAAAGCGTTGCTGCCAAAAGTGCTCTGATAGATCATTTTTAGCGACGACGCTCCTGTCGTTATAAGCACCGTTGAAATTCATAGTCAAAACAGTTCATTTTTTTGTCTTTTCGCGACTTTCAATCCTCTAAAGAGATGTTTCAATGCGGTCGTTCAAACAACTAGTTGGGTGATTTGAAGGTACAGAAACAAAGTATGTTTTGATGGCAAACCACCAAGGAAATATACTTTACTAGATGAATTCAAGACTCTTTTGTTCACTTGGATCACAAATTGATGCCCAAAAATCGACCATGGATCATAGATCCAATGTGTACTTGTAAGCTTACATTGTAAATTTCGCTTCTTCTAGCTTCTTGTTATGCATTATTTAAAAAAAATTGAAGCTGCTTAAAAACTGACATGCTTCATGGAAAATGTTATGGTATTGAAGTGGTTTATTGTAAACTAGCAAAAGAGCACATCTAACATCATTAAGTAGAATACTAACAATAATACCGCCATGTATACGTGGTCAAGTTCGTTCATGGGAGGTGGGTCTGCAAAATGTATAAATGTAAAAACAACCTTGGTTCCAACTTTTGTGGAGGCGAGTTTCAAAGAAAGCCTCTTTAGTAAACTCAAATTTTGCCAGTCCCTCAAGCGCAAAGCTTCATGCTAGGTCATGTGGGCGTTAGGATTTAAGAACTAGTAAACCATATTTACTACGAGTACGCAGCGAATGGATCTAGTTTGATGACTATCATTAACACTCGTATAAAGAAAAGAAACAGTAACCTCTTAGTTGAATGACTTAAAGCAAACAACGAGAATCTTTAACCTTGAAACTTAGTGACTAAGTTGTCACCTCTATGGTTGCTCATATAACACATCAAATGAATACACCAAGATGCTAGTCTTTACTTCACGTCTCACGAACACCAAGTGTTACACCTTTCTTGAATTAAAAACCACAAACAAACCCTAGTTGTCTTTGAACCGAAAATCACCAAAACCCTAATTAGGGTTTTAATCAAATTCTAAACCAAAATTCAAGAAAACTAAACCCTAAATGTTTTAAGTTGTTGTCAACCTGTAGAATAAAACAAACCGAAAACCCTTGATTAACTTGAGCTTATGATCGAGCTTGTGGGAATCCAATCGCACCAAACCCTTTTAGGGTTTTCACCGAAATTAATCAAGAGTGGAAAGGAAACCGAATTACCCTTTTAGGGTTTTACCGAATATGGTTTTCAGAGGAGAGGGGAAAACGAAAATCAATTTAGGTTTTTAGGGATTTAGAATGAAAGAATAATGAGCTAGGGTGAGGGTGTTTATATAGGCACCCAAAACCTAGTCCTTGGTGAACAAGGAAACCATAATTCATTTCTTATTCCAATTTCTCCACCTCCTTAATTCTAAATCGACACAAAAACCCCCTCTAAAATACCATAGGGGCCGACCATCACAAGGCACCCCCTTGGGTTTGGGTTTTATCAATTTAAGTCCCTTCGGTTTACATATTTAAATAATCGTTAAGTTAGTTACAACCTATAACGACTATTTAAATATATTCCTGAAGTATATTTACCAATAAACGTATTCTATGTGTCTTAACGTGTGTGCCCCCCAATAGGCTCACGTACTTCTAGTCGTATAATACGTGGATCCAACTACCACATTCCAACAGCTCCCACTTAGGAGTTGGAGTAGCGAACTACGTTTTACTAACAATGGAAACATCTAGCAACACTCTATTTGTTATTAAACTAGAAATACCTGAGATGAAGTTCCAGGAACATTCTCAGTATAATGGTTATGTATTTCTTGCTAATATCATCCCTTTGTTATAGATACCGTTAAACCATGGATACGGATCCTAACTCATTCCATATAGTTTAACAATTTAGTTTCTCGTTATCAAAGTTAATTTAGATATACCAAATTTAATCAAGAATCATCTTGAATTACCCTTTGGGCACGACCATGCAATTATCTGATTAATTATAGAGAGAACCCATGGTATCATAGTGCACTTATCAAGTGGAGGAACAAATTCTTTGTTGACTATAAGTGTTGTGGATGCTGCTTCACATCACTTCCAAGAATAGCCTTTATAACTACCTTATTCAGGATAGTGTTTGACTTATACTTAAAAAGTGATATCCACACATGCAAAACTTGTTTGTATCTCAATTTTAAGGATGACTTATTTAACCATTTTCGACAAATTACTTATGAAAAGGATCTAAAAGTAAATGTACAAAAGTTGGGGTGTCCAATATGCAACAATTGTGAATAACATATGAGTTTGGTGGGAACCATCCATGTATTTAAAAATACAACCAACACTCACATTTACCTTATGTAATAATATTTCCATATTGTTAACCGACAATGGACATATTTAGAATGGTAAAATCATTCAAGGATTAAACATGCAAATAAAGGATAACGCTTATTATATGTTTGAAAACAAATGCCAAGTATTTTATTCATTAAAGAGTAAAAATTGTCTTACAATCCCAATTATCCAAATACTAATGAAAAATACAGAGTTACATGAGATTACTAGCTGAAAGCATTCTTATATTCTTAGTATGTTCTGATTGCTTAGGAAAAGCCAAAGCTTTAGTAAAGGATCAGCCAAGTTATCATCTTTGTGAACTTTTTCTATCTTAACGTCGCCAAACTCTATAACTTCACGAAGATAGTGAAATTTGGCATGATAATGTCTAGCACCTTTAGTGATTCCTGATTCATTAGCTATAGTAATGGCTCCAGTATTGTCACAATAAATCTTTATGGGTTCTTCAATTCTGGGTACCACTCCTAGCCCAGATATGAATTTTCTAACCCATACCGCCTCCTTAGAAGCGTCTAAAGCAGCTATATACTCAACTTCTGCAGATGAAGTTGCGAAGATACTTTGCTTTGTACTCTTTCAGTCAACAACACCTCCATTTAAAACGAATACATATCCGGTCTGAGACTTCAAGTCGTCAGCATCCGTCGAATATCCAACATCAGTGTAGCAAGAAACCCTGAGCTCTCGTTTTATATCACCTCCGTAAACAAGAAACATATCTTTAGTATTGCGAAGATACTTTAGAATGTTCTTAACAACAGTCTAGTGAAGTTCACCTGGATTCTTTTAAAACCGGCTTGTTATGTTCTGAGGGAACGCAACATCAGGGCGAGTGCATCTTAAACATACATAAAAGGATCCCACCCCTGAAGCATATGGTACATTCTACACGCGCTTCACCTCAGCAGGTGTTCAAGCACCTTGTGATTTGCTTAATTTAAGTTTTTCTTGCATGGGGATACTTTCACGTTTGGAATTCTCCATGAAAAATCTTTTTAAGATTTTCTTAATATAAGCACTTTGACACAAACCAATTAACCGCTTTGATCTATCTCTGTAGATCTTGATTCCAAGTATATATGCAGCTTCTCCTAAATCTTTCATAGCAAAACACCTTTCAATGTAAGATTTTACATCCTGTAACATTGGAATGTTGTTTCCCATGATCAATATGTCATCGACATATAAGATTAGGAAAATGATATAACTCTCACTAACTTTCATATATACACGTGGCTTATCACGATTTTGAGTGAAACCAAATTTCTTAATTTCATCATCAAATCGCTTTTTCCATTCCTTTTATGCTTAACGCTTGAGCTTGCATACTCGGTTTGGAAATTTTGGATTAACAAAACCTTCAGGGTGCTCCATGTAGACCTCTTTAGAGAGATATCCATTGTGGAAGGCAATTTTGACATCCATTTGCCAAATCTCATAGTCATTAAACGCATATATGGCTATAAGAATCCTAATAGCTCTAATGTCTGCAACATGAGAGAAGGTTTCCTCATAATTAATCCTGAGGGTTTGAGTATAGCCCTTCGCCACAAGACGAGCTTTATAGGAATGTACAGCTCCATCCATGTCGGTCTTCTTTTTGAAGAGACATTTACTACCAATAGTTTTACCGTTAGGAGGAAGATCAACTAAGTCCCAAACTTCGTTATCTTTCATGGATTTCATTTCCACATTCATAGCATTTAGCCATTTATTAGACTCATGATCCAACAATGCAGCTTTATAGTTAGCGGGTTCATTAAGATCCCCCAACTCATACTCATCAGCCTTGATGTTTAAGCACATTCTATCTCAAGCATGTCGTGTCCTAGTGGACCTACGAATGGGAATGATATCACTTTGAGGTTCATCAATTTCTTGATTATCCTTATCATGATGTGAGCTAGTGTTTTCAAAAGGATGTGTATCTTCTTCTTGAATTATTTCAAGATCTTCTAAACTCCCACTTGCTTCTTGAGTAATAAGATTATTCTTAAAGAATTAAGCATTCCGAGCAACAAATACTTTGTTCTCAGGTGGGTAGTAGAAAGAATAACTCATTATTTCCTTTGGGTATCTTACAAAGATACACTAAATAGATCTAGGCTCTAATTTGACAGGCTTGGTAAGAGTATCTCGCTTAACAAGTGCCTCATAACCCCAGACTTTTAAGT
>BQNB010193033.1:0-11568 GCA_026074375.1 Tanacetum coccineum
ATGGGTAAGATGCGATACACTGTTAAATAACTGTCTCTGAATTTTATGACAACCATGATTAAAATGAATTTTATAAAGATTATATTTAAGATAATTTTTTTGTTTAATTAAAACGACTTTATTTATTATTATGAATTGATTTTTATATAAACATTATTTAGTTGGTTCTTCCGAGTAAAGTCGGTTATTGGTATAAGGATCCTATCTTTTCATTTATCAATCTTGATACGTATTGTTATTCTTTATGTGTTTATTTTGTCGTGGTAGGCTTGTTGACTCTTTCGTTTGCGTTTTCTATCGGTACATATATTCTATCCTTCCTTTTAAGGAATCTTATGACATTTGATCCGCATCTATTTCCATATGTGAAATCCCTTAGATGTTTTCTAGCCTTTGATTCGATATTCGTTTGCTACCCTGTTCGATAGTTCGTAACCCTTAGGATTCGTTTGATATACGTTTTATTTGATCAAGTCACTCTCTGTGGGGAGCACCTGTGTTGTTCAAGAAGAAGAAAAAGTTGTTTGCCTAGTTTTCCAAGTATGAATTCTGGCTACAAGAAGTGCGTTTTCTCTGACACGTGGTTAACAACAATGATATTTACGTAGACTCTAGTAAGATATAAGCAATGAAGAATTAAAAAGTACCTAAGACGCCATTCGAGATATGATCATTCTTAGGATTGGCAGGTTACTTTTGACGTTTCATCGCGAATTCTTCTAAGGTTGCTAAACCCCTTGCTTCACTGACGCAGAAGATTCGGAAGTATGAGTGGGCCAAGGAACAAGAGGAAGCTTTTCAGACGTTGAAGGATAATTTATGTGATGCACCAATATTGTCATTGCCTGATGGATCCAAAGAGTTTGTAGTTTACTGCGACACGTCAAATTAAGGATTAGGTTGTGTACTCATAAAAAGAGGCAAGGTAGAGAATGCGATAGCAGAAATGCTGCGTAGCCTGGACCAACTAATGGAAAGGAAGGAAGATGGAGGTATGAAGGTTATATGGGTTCCATTAATAGATGATGTAAGGACATTAATGATGGTCAAGGCTCATGCATCAAGGTACTTGGTACGTTCGGGAGCGGATAAGACGTACTATGACCTTAGAGATATGTATGGTGGCCATGTGTGGAGAAGGATATTGCTACATATGTTAGCAATTGTTTGACTTGTTTAAAGGTGAATGCTGAAACATCAAAGACCTTCGGGTTTATTGTAATAACTAGAGATACCCGAGTGGAAGTAGGATATAATAACTAAGGACTTTATTACAAGATTGCCAAGATCAAGTAGTCTGTATGATACGAATTGGGTAATAGTCGATAGACTGACTAAGGTATGCCCATTACATGGTAGTACGTGAAGATTTTAAAATGGGGAATTTAGCAAGAGTTTACACTAATGAGATAGTAACAAGGCATGGAGTGCATGTGTCGCTCATCTCAGCTCGTAGTGGAAAGATTTACTTCGCGGCTTTGGTAGACATTGCAGAAGGCATTGAGAACACGGCTAAAACATGCGTACGACTTATCATCCTCAAATGGATGGACAAAGTGAGCGTACCATTCAGACTTTAAAGGATATTTAAGAGCGTGCGTGATTGATTTTTTTATGGTAATTAGGATACTCATCTATCCTTAACTGAGTTTTCTATAATAATAGTTATCATTCGAGTGTTTGATGTGTTCTATTTGAAGCATTGTATGGAAGGAAGTGTAGGTCACATGTTCTTTGGGTTAAAATTGGAGGAATTCGGTCTATTGGACCAGAATTGGTACAAGAGACAACAAATAAAGTGATATTGATTAAAGAAAAGCTCAAAGCGGCTAGAGATTGCCAAAAGAGCTATGTTGGCAATATGCGTAAACATTTAGAGTCGAAGTTGGTGATAAAGTGATGTTGGAAGTGTCGTCTTGGAAAGATGTAGTGCATTTTAGAAAGAAAGAAATGTTAGCACCAAGATATGTGGGACCATTTAAGATCATTAAAGGGATCGGTCCTATGGCATATTGATTAAGATTGTCTCAATAATTTAGTAGTATATTTGATGTGTTTCAAATTTAAAGTAGTATTTGACGGATACAAATCTGCATGTGCATTTAGAAGAAATTAAGGTAGACAAAACTCTTCATTTTGTGGAAGAAACTATCAAGATTATCAATCGTGAGGTTAAAACTTTGAAGCCTAGTAGGATTTCGATAGTTAAAGTCTGCCGGAACTCGAAGCGAGGTTATGAGAATTTTATGAAAACTAAGTATCCACACGTACTCATTGAGCAAGTTATAGTTGGAAGTACTAATTAAAGTTGGGTACATAGGGTTACTAGTAGACCTTAGTGCACCCTTAAATGTTCTTATGTGGTTTGGTTAATGTTATATTTTGAATAAACTCGAAGTCGATCCGATTCTTCAAAAATGTTGAGCTTCGTAACAACTCATATTAGTTCCAAGACAGTTCTTGATTGATGAGTTGCAGGGTTAGGTTATGAATGACGTTGTTACACAACTTAAGGTTTTGACGAGTTTTCTCGAAGACGGGCGATGTTCATGTACTTGGATGTTTATTTTTGCTTAGAGTTGTTATGCTGCTATTTGTACCCTTGTATGGGCAAGCGAAGTTGTAAGCAGTGGGTTTCCAATCGTGAAAGTTAGATGAGATTCAAAGTGTGGCCCTAAGTTCACGTGGGAACGTGAGGACCATATGAAAGCTAAGTATTCCCGATTGTTTGTTGATGATGATGTTGAACCTACTAGTTAAATATCGGGATGAGATTTCCCTAAGGAGGGGATACTGTGACAACTATGCTTTGACCAGGTTAGTCAAACCGTTAGTATTGACTTGAGCTTCATTATGTGTTTTAATAATTATGAGTTTATGGTTGTTGGGCATTTCATTTTGTTCACATTTTAGTGACAATGAAAATGATGGTATAATTTTATGTGTGTATGTATTTATGTGTACGTATTATGTATTTACGTATTTAAATAATATGAATTCGTGAGAATAGAAAATTAAGTTTAGAAATGAATTTAATTTATAGTTAGTTAATTTAGTTTTAATTTAAAAGGTTTTCTAGAATAAGTAAAGGTTTTTATAAAAATATCAAAAATTAAGGGTTTTTGTGTAAATAATAATAATTAAAAAAGGGGTGTCTGACCAGTCGGTTAAGAAAAAAAAGGGAGAAAAAAAAGAGTTTTAGTTGGAAACAAATTAGTATTAGATAAGGATTTGAAAACTAGGTGTAGCCTATAAATACAAAATCTAGTCTTCTCCTCCCCTTTGTTTTGTTCGACCGTACCATCAAGAAGAAGAAAAAAGTTTTTTTTTCAAGAATTAGGGTGGTGATTCAAGGGTAATCAAGTAAAAGGTTTAGGTATGATCTTCAATCCCGTTCTTGTTTAATTATTTTAAAGCTTGTAACAATTATTGATGGAATGGACTAGGGTTTAAGAATATTCTGTAATTAGTGGGTTTTAATCATCAAAAATCATTTTAGGGATAATAATTAGGGTTTTGGGTATGTTAATTAGGTTTAATTAGGTTTAATTATTGTAAATTCGGAACTAAAAACTGGGCAGATTCTTTGGGTCATCTTGCGAGGGTCATAACTTGGTCATAAAAATAGCAATCATCAATTTTCTTGAGCCTAAAATTAAATTCAGAGAGTCTAGTTTCCAAAAAGTCCGGCCCCGAAAGGTTTTGAGGTCGGAAAGTTAGTCAAATAATTTTCGCAAGAAAAGTTGTCAAAACAGTAAATTCGGGTCAGATTTGGGTCTGATTTCGGGGAGTAAAACCCCCACTTAAAATTCAAATTAGGGTTAGCAAAAAATCAGAGGTCATATTTTAGGTGTCTATTAACTCCAGTTCGAAGGGCTATCGATAAAACATTTTCTAAGTATTTTTAAGGACGTCAAACTTTTTGGTGTGCGTTCAGATCCGAATCTGAGTACTTTGTAATGATGAATTTTTATAAAATAGTTCCACTTAGTATTATTTTTTCTAAAAAATCACAGTAGCTCACAACTCATTGGGGAGCTATGGGATGTAAGGAGAACCATCAATTAGGTGTTTTAGTATTTTATTTGTGGTCATAAAGTGACTACAAATTTCTGTCAGAAACTAAAAAGTTAGAAGTTAATGGTTAAGGTTATATAGGGTATGAAAATGATTTGGGAGATGTATATAAAGGATTATAAACGTAGTATAAGGTTTAGAAGTCCATCATATGATTGTTACATTGGCTTGGGCATTTAGCCTTGAAGAATACTAGTAATCTTAAGATCAAACCAAGAACAAGAGTGAGATGTGGGTTGTGATGTTAGAGAGAACTTGGATGGAAAATGGATGAATGTATAAATGAAATGTATGGAAAAATGGAACAACCAACCCTCTCCAAGACTAGGAGAGGGCCTATAAATAGCCTAACATTGGCCGGCCATGGGCCTAGTTGGGCCACCCATGGGCCTTGGGCCGGACTAGATTACTAATCTAATCATGATACTAACTACGAGCTAAGACCTGTTACAACTTGGAAGTGACCGACACTTTTCGTGTTTCCAACAATCTCCCCCTAAGGGAGGTCACTCCAATTTACAAACTTTAAACCTAGCATACTATGCTTTATCCTTAGTCTTTAGCTCGTACTCTTGACTTTCTCTTGTGAATATGTTGTGGTGATCATTGACTTCTTGGATTGAGCTTGTTCCTTGAACTTGTATTTGACATTGTGATCTTGAGCATCTTTGAGATCATCAACCAAGCACAATCTCTACACCATCTTGTAACTTTGCCATCTTGTGGACTTGCGACTTCTGGACCGACATGCTCATACCATCCTTGAAAAGCAGTCCTATTTTTCTTTTTTTTTTAAATTGGGATGGAAATGATGCAAATATTTTTGAAATGTTTCATTGCTGTGATTATGTGTTTTAATTGCGTATGAATATTACATGACTATTATATGACTATGTGATACATTTTGATATTAAATGGGATCAGATGAGTACGCCTACTCAGTGTTATTTATGGTATTGATTTGGGATCAAATGAGTACGCCTACTCAGTGTTATTTGTGGTATTGATTTAGGATCGTATGAGTACACCTACTCAGTGTTGGTTATGGTACCATGGGATTGGACGGGTACGCCTACCCAATGTGATATGTTTGTGTGGTACATTTTGGGTGAGCTTGGTTACTTATAGTGCCAGCTATTCTAAGCCCGAATGTGTAATTAATTAAGTGAATGTATAGATATAATTTTGTTGCATGCTAGCATAGGATCATGATAGTTCATTATTGTCCTACCTTGTTTTGTTAATCACAGTGCAAAAGAGTTTAATTGTATATCTATAACCTATGACTCTCACCAACATATTTGTTGACATTTTTAGCATCATTTTCAGGTGAGATCTTGAGGAAAGTGAAGTTAGGAAGCTTGGCTAGTGAGACCGTAGGCTTGCATGCGGAGTTTATCTCCTAGTTTTCTTTTCGCACTTTATTTGGATTGATACTTTGAATATTTTAGGTTTTGGGATATTTTGTTTATGTCTTTGTATTGGCGTGACTCTTTTACCTCAATACAAGACCCCTTTTTCTTATGTTTGGTATTGTCATGACACTTTGTGTCCATTTTCATTTTGTTTAATGCATTTTAGTTCTCTCTATTGTTGACACCATTATGTTGTGATGATACCCATGACGTTACGCCTCGTGTTTCTGCCTTAGCGGGGTGTGACAGTATCCCTAAGGATTTTTCCGGTTAAGCATTTATTTGATCTATTACAAGTACACAACCAAACACCTCACGAAATAGGAAGATGAAAACACTTAAATCACTCAACTTCTGTCTTATGTGGTAAAATGTAATAATTCGCTCAATTGCCTGTTTCGTGACGGAAGTTTCTATCATAGGCTTGGCAAGGATACACATCTCCACCACTAGAGCTAAGAAGTAACAAGTTTATAAAGGTAAAATGGGTTTTTATTATAAGGCTTAGGGTTGATCATTCTACAATCTTTCACCAAAAGTACCACACCAACAAGGCAGCTGAAGCACACATACATGGCCGTAACGACATAATAGACATGTGTGTTCGATCACATCCTCATTCGAGTTTAACCAAGAGTTAGGATGAAGAATGATATAGGGTAGGGATCTTCTAACTTTCACCAATAGTAATAAACCAACAAGGCAGCTGAGACATGCATACATGGCCGTAACGACGGAATAAACATGCATGCTCGATCACATCCTCATTCGTGTAAAATCCATGGTTAATGATTAGGAAAGGGAAATAAATTGTTGTTAAATAAAAATTACGAAGCAAATAGATTAGGTCCAAGATACAA
This sequence comes from Tanacetum coccineum, assembly GCA_026074375.1. Classification (NCBI taxonomy): domain Eukaryota; kingdom Viridiplantae; phylum Streptophyta; class Magnoliopsida; order Asterales; family Asteraceae; genus Tanacetum; species Tanacetum coccineum. Next base: position 6,353 of record BQNB010193033.1, read on the forward strand.
GTTGCTAGACATTTTTTTCTCGACTGTTACCATGATTAAGACATAACTATATACAAACTTCTTGATCATAGATAAAAAAACAACCTGAGTTGGCGTTCCCGTAACGGTCAACTTCCCAATCATCCCATACTTTACATACTTTTACAAGACAAGTGGCGATATCTACCACTTTATACAATACTCTACATCGTTGACTTATAGATGTATCAACGAATAATCGATCCTTCATATAATTCCTTCGGTCTAAGCTCTTGCGAAACGATTATCTTCAAACTTTCCTCCCTTTTTTTGTTGCGATTTTCTAATTTTTTTGTTTTTTTCATATACTAACTATGAAACTCGGTGTAATTTCACCGTCTTCACGATCATAATAACTCCGGATAATTCCTTCGATAATTCTTCATTCTTCGGACGTACCGGTAATTGTGTTGTTAGTAAAAATACATGAGTTTTGACTACTTTATACATCCCCATTTGCAATGTGTAAATTTCTTCCCAGCCGTACCAAAGATAGAAAATTGACACAAGACTCGGGAAATACATACTTTACACTTTAAGCGACTAGCAACTGATAAATGGACTTAATCTAACAAGGTAGGCTAAGGTGTAAAGGTGTAACGAAATAAACAGTTGGTGTAATTCCTAAAGGATTGGCTCTATTGGTTTTTCTAGGGGTATCTTACTCTTAAGATGAGAGTAAACAAATGGTTTATACGGGGATTTAACTAACCAGTGTAGTTAGTTAATAAAACAACATATAAAGGCTTTTTGGGTGTAATCCTAGAAATTTACCAATTTAAACAAGTTACTCCATCTAAATCCATAGTACTCATCACCGTGATCTTGAATAGATATACCAAGCCAAGTTCTAAGGTCTACAACATCACCGGCACACTCATATTTTTTAGAATTTGGGTAAACATTTAGAAACGGATAAGGGTAAATACACACAATATCTAATAATGATTATTGTGTGCAGGTTATGTAACAAGTAATTTCACAAAAGTATGCTTGAAAAGATTTAAATTTAAGCATAATTTAAGCATTTTAGTATGAAAAATAGGACAAGTATACATTCTAATTCCCATCCCCCCACTTGAATTATACAACATCCTTGTTGTATAGATAAAACATTAAAAACGGGAATTAAAAGAATTAGAATGAGAAACTCCCCTGATATTTTGCTCGGTAGATTCACCAAGTTGAGTTTATGAGAAAGGATGTGTGTTGTAAATGCGTTTGTATTCCAGCATGACTACAATCACACATAGGATTCCAGATGATCGATACTTCACCAACTTCGTCAATTTCTTTGCAGCGAGGTCCTGTGCAAAATATAGGAAAAAATACAACATCCTATCTCGGGTATCTATGGTTAATGATAAATAAACTAAACAAACTATACAGGAGACCAATACGCCGTATCCATAAACTGGAATACGCTATATTGAGAAACCTGTAAAAATTATCTAAATACGGGTGAATACGCCGTATTGACAGAACTGAAAATAATGTTTAAAGTGCATAGAAATAAAGGACTGATAACGTCCAGACATTCAATACACCGTATGGTATGGAGCAGATAGCCGTATTGATGTATGGGAAGACAGACTTGATAAAAATCCGGGTTGTCTCCCGGGAAGCACTTTTCTTTCAGATAGTCTTTAAGTTAGACTTTTTCCTTCCAGCTTCTTCACTCCGTTCGTGTCACCATCCATTCTTCATCCATCATGCGAAAGATCTCTTGGTATGCGTGGATTGCTTCCTTGCTTGTATTCGTCAAATCATCGTATTCATTTTCTTTTATAGCCACATACTCTTTGTCATCCTTGAATGAATACTTGACCATCTTGAATCTTCTTATATAGCAGGTCAATGGATCACGATGTTCCTTCTTAGTGTCTTGAGTATCACCGGTGTTGTTTGCTTTATAATTCTTTCCAAAGATACGGTTATTTTCAAGATAAGGGTCATAATCCTTTTTAGTTTTGGTGTTCGCATACGGTCCCTGATCGTAATTTTCCCATCGGGCGAATGAGGCATTTTCATGAGCATTTACCTTCTCCCAACATTCTTCCAGTTTTACCAATACATCATAGTCTAGCTCGTAGAAGTTCTCAAAACTTTTTTTCAACCATTCACAGAATTTCATTACTCCGGGAGTTGCATCCCCCCATGATTCTTCAATTTTTGCATTATGCATTAAAGCTTCTTCTTTCAGCCTTCCATCAGTTAACTCATCATACCATTTGTGATCCTGAAAATAAGTCATACATCCAACTCGAACCATCCTGGGTAGTTCTCCACCGTTATAGAACCCATCAATATCTGAACTACACGTAGGCCATTTAGTCTTTCCATTCTTAAAACGACATGGTTCACAAATATGATCACACAGTTGATATGATACCCCATTTTTTGACCATGGTTCCTCAAGTTCCCCTGTCATATTAGTATTCAACTCATACTCCTCGTAAGTCTTGATTTCTTAGAATTTGAAAGTAAACAGATCCGTGTTGATTTTAAGGAGATAGTTTAATTCAATGAATGCTTTACACAAGGGTGTCTCGTAGTTAAATAAGTTGTCTTCGATCTTGAAGATTTTAGCAATGTCGTCAGGGTCATCATCTTCATCAGTTTCTATTTCTTCATGGTCATCAGAAAGTTGGTAGAATTTTTGAATGAACTTTTCTACCAAATTTTCCGCCATCATCCTATGGAAAAGCCTCAGCACTGGATCTCTAATCAAAGTATAGGAAGGGGGAGGTCCTAAGAAATCTCCATCAGTAGAAATATCTCTCCAATAATCACGTAGATCCCCCTTCTCAGTGATCATCCTCTCACTCTCACTCCAGTACCTAGCAAAAATGAGGGACTCTATCTCCTCCCCTGTATGTAATCCCGGAGCTAAGATGAACTCCGTCCAGCTTAAACGTCTCATGATCCTCCTAACTAAAATTGTTATATTGCCAGGAGCATCCAAATGTAAGCAAACACCTCTCCAAATCTAAGCGGCTAAAAACTCAGAATGAGCTCTTCCCTAACATGGTCCCCCTAGTGTCCGAATACTCATAAGCCTAATTCCACTGACAAGTGAAACAATACAACCCCGACATCATCACGGATCACCTCCACATCTTAGCATCAAAACATCCCTCATCAGCTTCAGGCATACGCTACAAACCCAAGACCTGAACTCTATGTGTACCCCTATCGTAGATCCTTTCCAACCTCCTATTGAAATCAGCTATGTCCTGGTCAGAGTACTCCAAACCCTGGTACCTAAGGAATGAGTACCTCTGCTCACGTGGTGGTAAAGGTGCCATGTCTGCAAAATTAACAAGATTAGTACACAGATTATTAATCTTAAAACCTTTTGTTCTCAGGGTATATACGACGTATTCGTAAATGGATACGCCGTATGAAGATCAGTAGTCAATACGCCGTATAGATATGAGTCAAAACGGCATATGGCATTAAAGGGCAAGATCTATATCAGATCAATACTCCGAAATCATTATTTGTTGTAATACGTTGTATTAGATGTTTTAGATTTTGGGTAAAATCGAGTCAATACGCCGTATCCGTTTGAGTGGATACGCTGTATTGCTCTGCAGTTTAAAAATGAAAAGGGTTATCCCTTTCTACCCATTTTGACCTATTACAACAAAACTACAATACCAGCTATATATTAATTAAGAGAGAAAGGGGAGTCCTAAACAAAAGGTTCTATGGCATAACACCTAATTCTTAAAAATCAAACCCTAACCCTAATTGAATTTGAAAAACGAATCGGAAGTAGGGTTTCTTACCTTGTGGTGATGAATCAAGAGAGATAAATAACACAGATGCAAGGGACTGGATTCTCCAAGAGTTTTTTTCACGGTTAAAAATTATGTGAGAGTGAAAAGTGTTTTGTAAAAAGTTCAATCTAGCATATCAGTTGGGTTTTTGTACCCAGACTCGATACGCCGTATTGGTGTTTGAGAAATACGGCGTATTGGCGAATTTTGTTGACTTAGTCAACTTTAGTTAAAAACAGTGGATACGTCGTATCCGTTCTTGGAGACCAATTTTCCCTAGATTTAACAAAGTAAAGAAAACGTACCTTGGCCTCCGCAATATTCTTGTGTAAATGACATCCTTATAATACCGTTTATGGTCGAACGAAATGCCAATCGGCACATATAAATTCTTAATAAGATTTAATAGCATCTCGTTGATAAGATAATTCCAAGTCACGATATTTACATTTAATTTCATGACAAAACTTTTCATAATGAAAACTTTATTGATTTTATCGTGACTTGCCTCTAGTAGATTATTTGACCCTTGTGTATTTTCATTACCCCCCAAAGATTGTATCATATCGATTTCATTATCATCATTGTCTTTATCTGCTTTTAGATCATTTGGATAAGTTATGTTGAAAGGGAATAGATCATTAAAGTACAAAACGTTTTGTTCTACTTTAAAACGTTTTGTTCCTCTTCATCACATTCGGACAACGATGTTTCATCTTTCAAATCAAATTCATCGATATGTTGAGGACTCACAGTAGGTTTAGTTAAGAATTTTAATTTAGACGTAAGAGCATCATTGTAAACAATGGCTGGAAATTCATTCTCAAAATATTTAAAGAAGTCTAAATCATTAAAATAACTGACCGTAGGCTCAGGTGATGGAAACGAAGGCATATTGACTTTTTCATTATCATTTTCCGAATCCGTTTTCAAATCATTAGTAGAAATTATTTTATAAGAAAATAAGTTTTTGTCAAAAACTATCGGATTCATCAAACGATATTCTAAAGTCAATTTCATTATTGTTAAGAGAACTTACCGTGGGTTCACAAGAGAGTGTTTCATTCAACGTCAACGGATCTGAGGTCGTAAATGTTTTCATCATACCAGATCTTACCATACTTCGCAGTTTCCCAGTTAAACACTTTCCTACGTTTTCTAGCTATTTCTTCCTTGAACCTGATGTATTCTTCCATAGTAATGTTCGGGTCGTCCATCCTGTAATAAACTTACTAGGAAAGAAAACCGTCAAATAACTTATACGACGTATTCAGTAAACTGAACACGCCATGTTACATAAACACAGACAGAAATCTAAACTACATTAATCCTATTAGATCTAATCTAATGTTAAAAACCAAAATATCAAATAAAAATCAAGATTAATTTTCACTCCCCGGAAACGGCGCCAAA
>BQNB010193034.1:0-11568 GCA_026074375.1 Tanacetum coccineum
GTAATTTGCAAAATGCAAATGTTACTCCTTCGTAAAACTTTTCACTTTCTAGAAAGTGAAGAACATAAAGAAGATATTAAATCTTTAAGTGTTATTGAATCACCACATTGTTGAGTCTCTCATTATTATTCCACCATGGAAGAACTACCACCTTATTTCATATCCCACTTTGTTCCTCAACATTCTCAACCAACAAAACACCAAACAAACCTTTGAATTCCCAATCATCCACCTTTATCTCGATAGTATCACATGCACATCAATTGTTAGTGCAAATGATATATCAATCTCTCATCAACACGTTTCTTCTTTAGTCTCGCTCATCCTTTCCCACTTTTCGGCTCTATGGAATCGATTTCATTAACATTCAAGAGCACATCGTCTCCATCCTCATTTTATTTTTCTTTTTTATCTCTTTAAAGTATATATTTTAGCATATTTTGCCAAGACATTAAGTGTCATTCGTCTACCTTTAAAAATGGTCATTATCATAATATTTTTGCGTCAATCAATAAACTAATCTCATTCTCGTTTATTAAAAGTCAGTCTAATCTTTGTCCTTAAACATATGTCTTGAGTCTTTTAATTATATCATTTAGATTGTTGATTTTAAAACAATGATTGCACGTGTCTTGCTTCTAACTTTCTCTTAAAGTGTCATACTTTAGAATACTAACACTTAAAATGCATGTCTATTCCCCCAATAATATCTTGCTATATATATATATATATATGTATATATGCACTTGTCTACTAACTTTGTTTTGTAGCACACATTCATATCTTGATTCTTTGGTTCTCCAAACAAGGGGGATCATACACCGAGGGGGAGCACTTGCAAGCGCTCTACTCATTTAAATTGCATCGAACTTCTTGAGCATCGATGGTAATTTATTTGATCCATGGATCCGTTAGAGTCAATATACAAGGAATGATATTATCACGGGGACACAATGAACAAGGGGAAGCTAGGTGATATGTGGGTAAATAGCATGGAGTTGGTTAAACCATGATGATAGAAGACTTGACTAGGATGATGCAATCTCACCTTTATAGGAAGATAGGATTGGAGATTGTCAAATACGATGAAGGGCTCATCCATACTCCAAATACTTCACCTCATCTACTTCAAAATCACCTTCAACCTTCAGGTTTCGTCTAATACTTTCTACTCATATACTTGAAGTACCTACAATTCTACCATGCATTCTTCTCATCTATTACGACCTCTCCTAAATTATCAAAGAAACACAAAACCACCTCAAACTTATTTTTCATGTTTCTTCTCATTCATTTAACTTATATACTTGGAGCACCTACCTTTTCCTCATTCCTTCAACATATACACTCAAAGCACCTACCTCATTCTTATTCCTCCAACCTATATACCCGAAGCACTTACTTTCTTCTCATGTCTTTCGCTCATTTCTTATAATCTCCTCTCAACTATCCAAGAAACACAAAATAACCTTCAACCTTTATTTCTCACGTCTTGTTCCTCATATCTTCAATCTATATACACGGAGCACCCACCTTCCTTTCATTCTTTCACCCCACATATACTAGGAGCGCCTACCTTCCTCTAATTCCTCCAACATATTTACCTTACACACTTACCTTCTTCTCATACCTCCAACCAATATGCTCCAACCATAGACCACATTATACCTTTTTGCTTCGACAAAAGAGGGAGAAGAGAATATAAACGAGTAACTTTTAAACTTTACTATGTGTTATAGTTTACATAGTTTGTCATCATCAAAAAGGGGAAGATTGTTAGTGCAAATATTACGATATATAATCTATACGATCTCTTTATGTTTTGCGGACCTAATAACGGCTTGAAAAAGTTCCAGTACAATTCCCCTCACAAAAGATAACTGGGGAAGCCTACAGTCTAGGGCGGCACCTTAAATACACGGCCGGCCCCTTAAATTAAGGGGACCGCCCACCTATTTAAGGGGACCGGCCCCTAGGTAGACGCTCCTCCAGTTTGTCCTATAAATACTGGACTTTTCCCCACAGTTTCTTACCCTTTTGCACTCATTCTTTCTGATTAAAACAGTCACATATCCTCTCTAAATCCTTGATCATTTATCATATACGCTTTGTTTTCAAGTGATCCAAACTTAAACTCCTCAAGTGCAAGAGAGAATAACTTTCATTCGTAAACGTTAGAATTATTATAACGTGTGATGCATTGCATCTCATATCACATACTTGTAAATCATTTGTATATCTTGTATTTGTGTGTAGTAGTTAGATCTTGGCAATCTTTGTAAGTATAGTTAGATCGTGGTGATCTTACCAAGTAGTGTTAGATAGTTGTGATATAAATAGTGTGGTGAAGTGAAGTCTTGAAGTTGTGAAGAAGTTGTGAAGTTGTGAAGAAGTTGTGAAGTTGTGAACAAGTAGTGAAGTCGTGTTGTGATAGATTGGTTCTAGCTAAGATTAGAACTCGACATTTAGCTTTGTGTCGTAAATCGGTGTAAGCAACGTTGTGTACGATTTTCTCCGCCATAAGGGAGCTTGTTGACATAGTGAAGAAAACTCTCAAGTTAGGTGCTCGGGGAGTGGAGTAGGGCGAAGAGGTGCTTCGTTACCGAACCACTATAAATCCTCGCGTTGTGGTTTGATTGTTCTTACTCTTATCTCTTGTCTTACATTATTTCCTCATACTATCATATCAATTATGTAGATAAGCATATCGTTCATATTGTGCAAGTATTGAATTCACATAAATTCGAATCTAGAATTTTTACAAACACTTTAAAACCTTAAGTTAAAAAGCGGTAAACTATTCAACCCCCTTCTAGTTTTCCACAATAGGTATCAGAGCCACGTTAAACAAGATTTTTTAAAATAAATTGTATTTTAAAACATGAATCGATCTATGGAATCGGAAAAATATTTAGAAGAGCAATCTATGCAAAGACCACCACTATTTGAAAGTGATGGATTTATTTATTGGAAAAATAGATTCAAAACTTATGTGAAATCAAAAGATCTAGACCTTAGGCATGTTATTACCGATGGTGACTTTCCTCCTATTTAAAATAAACCCGAAACTAAAAAGGATGAAGTTGTACCTTTTCATAAACAAAACGATGATCTTAAAAAAAACTTGCAAAAAATAATGAAGCTAAAATGGTAATTTTTTTAATGGCTTTGTCCACGTAAAGATACGAAAGAATTTTTATGTGTCAAACCGCAAAAGAAATTTAGGATACTTTATTAATCACTCATCAAGGTAATAATCAAGTCAAAGCTAACAAAATAGATCTTCTTGTTCAACAATATGAACAATTTACGATTCTGAAAGAGGAATCAATAGATAATGCCTTTGCTAAATTTAACACTATTATTACTAGTCTAAAAGCACTTGATGAAGGTTTTTCTAGCAAGAATTGTGTTAGGAAATTTCTTAGGGCATTACATCCAAAATGCGCGCGAAAGTCACGGCGATTGAAGAATCAAAGAATCTAACAACCTTACCTCTTGACGAACTTATTGGAAACTTGAAAGTTTTATGAAGAAGTAATAAAAAGAAAGATTATCGAAACGGTCCATAGGCAAGGAAAGAAACAAAGTAGATTCTTGCATTTAAAGGTTGAAAAAGGAAGTATGTGATGAAGATTAGCTCAAGCTCCGCCATAGGAAGACGAAGAGTATGCTTATGGCCGATAAAAGCAATTCAAGTAATTCTTTAAGGGGGGGGGGGGGGGAGACGAGGAATGATATGTAGACAACCACGAGACGATAGAAAAAACATTCCAAGGAGTTAGAAAGATGGTTATGTAAAACGTGAAAGAAAAATGTTTTAGATTGGTGATCCAAAATCACCTCCTTGGAGAATGTTCAAAAGCCGCCAAGAACAACGATCAAGTGCATTTATTGGTCGGAGCATGGAGCGACAATAGAGAAGATGAAGTAGGAAAGACTAAAGATGAAACTTGCCTTGTAGCTCAAGCGCCCGATGAAATATGCTTAGGAGTAAACTTGGAACCCGATGAGTGGATTAAAGATAGTAGATGCTCAAAACACATGACAGTAATCGAAAGTTGTTTCTCTTCATACAAACGCATACAACGGAGGAAACACTAATCTGGGGGAAGCACGTTGCGCTCGGTAAAATCATAGGCAAAGGTACGATTTCTCAAGACTCCCTAATAATTGAAAATGTTGAGCACGTAGATAACTTAACATACAACTTGCTTAGTGTAGGTCAAATATGTGATAACAAATGCAAAGTAATATTTACCGAACACGATAGCAAAATAATCAAAGACGAAAAAGTTATAGGAAAAGGAATTAGGAAAGGAGGAATATATGTAATGAAACTAGGAAATAAACCGGAAGACAAAATATGCCTTGCAACATTGGACGAAAACTCCACACTATGGCATAGGAGATTAGGTCACGCTAATATGCAATTAATTCAACATTAGCATTAAAGAATTGGTTAGGAAAAACGTACCTAAACTAAAATTACGGACAGAACTTTTTCAGATGCTTGCATTAAATTACGAAAACAAGCTCATACAAGTCACAAGGCTAAAAATATAGTTTCAACAACTAGATGCCTAGAACTACTTCACATGGATTTGTTTGGCCCTTCCGCCATACGAAGCTATGGAGGAAATCGTTATACCTTAGTAATCTTGAGGACTATTTCTCGATTCAATGACTAGATTTTTAGCACAATAAGTGAGGCCTTCGAAAAATTCCAAAGTATTTGCAAAATGACGCACAAACTCAAATTAGGATGTTCCATTGTATCAATTAGAACGAATTATGGTCGGGAATTTGATAATGAAGTACAATTCGGAAACTATTGTGATTTAAATGGGATATCTCATAATTTTTTCGCTCCTCGTACTCCATAATCAAATGGGGTAGTAGAAAGGAAAAATCGCACTCTACAAGAAATGAGTAGAACCATGTTAAACGAACAATCCATTCCTTAAAAATTTTGGTGTAATGCGGCCGATACGTCAACCTATATAATTAATAGAGTTTCCATTAGACGTATTTTAGGAAAAACTCCATACGAGTTGTTAAGAGGCAGGAAACCAAATCTTAACTATTTTAAAGTATTCGAAAGTAAATGCTTTGTTCTTAATACAAAGGATTACCTCACCAAGTTCGATCCTAAGTCACACGAAGGTGTTTTCCTAGGATATTCGCAAAATAGTAAAGCTTACATAATACTTAACAAACAAACAATGAAAGTTGAAGAGTCGTTGAATGTAACTTTCGATGAAACTCTTCCCCCGACTAAAACATCACCATTAGAAGATGATGAGCTAGTCGAAGAAGAAGCTATTGAGGTTAGTAAAACAAAACCCATAGGCAATGATTTTGAAGACATCTTATTATGAATGATCAAATGTAAATAATTAAGAATCTACAAACTCATCCCTTAGAAAAACGTTATTGGTAATTAAATCAAAGAACTCTTTATGGTCGCAAGCTCAAGAGAATAGCAATTTCTTTTGCTTTATTTCACATAGAACCTAAAAATATAATTGAGCAATTAAAAGATGAAAATTGATGATGGTCATGCAAGAAGAACTAAACCAATTTAAACAAATGATGTGGGCGGAACTAAGTCCCAAAATCCTCTATGGATATGACCATTGATAGGAACAAAATGGGTTATATTGAAATAACATTGACTGAAAATAGAGTCGATAACTAGAAACAAGGGCTAGTTAGTGCCTAAGGCATATATTCAACAAAAAGGAATTGATTATGATGAAATTGATGCTCCCGTAGCTAGAATTAGATATCATAAGAATACTGTTAGCTTATGTTGCGCACTAACCTTTAAGTTATACCAAATGGATGTGAAGGTTGATTTCCTTAACGGTTTTATCAATGAGGACGGTTTAGTGCACAACCTCCGGGTTGTCATTGACTTCGCAAAATTCTAATTATGTCTATAATTAAGAAAGCTTTTATGGTCTAAAACAGCTCCAAAAAGCTTGGTACGATCGATTAAAAGCCTTTCTTATTAAATATTTAATTACTCCCATAGAATGGTAGATACACACATCTTTACTAAAAAGAAAGACTTCAATTTTCATTATTGTCAAATTTATGTTGATGGACATTATATTCGGAATCAACTTGTCAAGAAATGTGTGATGACATACTCCACACACATCCAAGCCCCCCTTTGCCAGATCATGCATGATGAGTTTTTGAATTGAGTAGACGGGGGAAACTAAATTTCTTCTTGGATTACAAATAAAAAACAACTAGGATGATGGAATATTTTTTAATCAATCAAAATATATTAAGGAAAATGCTTAAGAAATTTAGACTAGAATGACTCTAAGGGCCGGGGGGGGGGAGCATTAAATCCCCTCTGTTATGGAAAACTTAAACTCACGAGAGACGACGAATGTGAGTCCGTTGTTATTACCACATTTTGAGGCATGATAGGTAGCTTTATTGTTCGTAACGGCAAGTAGGGACTCATATCAGGTTTTAATGTTGCCTTTTTGTGGCCCTGCTTTCAAGAGGATCCCAAAACCTCTCACCAAGAAGCGGTTAAACGTATCTTCTGATACATTAAAGGCACTACGCATTTAGGGATTAGTGGTATCCTAAGGATCCGGCTATAGAAATCATTGTATATGCGGATTCAGATCATGCGAGAGATTACGTAGCATTGCAGAGCTCTAGTGGGTTTGACTGTTGATGGGTTTGTTGTCTAACATCTTGGTTTTTGAAGAAGCAAACCGCTCTTGCCATCTCCACAATCAAAGCAGAATATGTAAGCGTCGGAAAGGCATGTCAACAAGCCCTATGGATGAAACAAGCTCTTATAGACTATAGCGTTAGGTTAGACGACATTTCAATAATGTGTGATAACAAAGGGGCTATAGACTTAAGTAAGAATCCCGTTCAAACAATCCTACAGAAAAAACACCATTGAGATTCGCCATCACTTCCTTCGCGATAATGTTCAAAAAGGAACTATCACTATAGAAAAGGTTACATCGGAAGACAACATAACCGATATCCTAACTAAACCACTTAAACGTGAGCCTTTTAACTACTTACGTCTAGGACTAAGAATGATGGAACAAATTGTATAAAGAATTTGGCAGAATAAAGAACATGTATAATCATCAAAGAATTATTAGCAAAATTTTGGGAATTTTTTTTTCAAACAGGGGGTGGCCCCCTTAAATCATAAAGGGCGGCCCCCTTAATTTTAAGGGGACCGCCCAGACTTTAAGGGGACCACCCACTGACAATTTTTTTTTCTCTCTGTGTCTAGGTTTCTATTTTACACAAAAACACAAGATTGGGAAAAGTTTATAAACAAACTTCTACTAATTCTTCTATTTAAATGCATATCTCATTATACATATATACAATAGTCCCAATCTATTATTTTCTAAAAAAAATTCTTCTCACAACTAGGAGCACATAAAAATCAAGTTTCATATATTGTTGAGATATGCTAAAAACATTTTTCACATATGCATAATGTTCTCTTACTTGTTGTCAAAAGTATATAATCTAATATATATTTTTCGACAATCTTGGTTGAACAAAATTAAATCAAGGAGCATTTGGATTATTTCTTAGGTTTTGCATGTCTTAGTGTCGAAATAATCGCTACTCCACATTTGTCGCATTTAGGCACACACTAGTACTTGCACATAAGTTTAGTTCATTCTTAACTTAGCCCTCTTGACAAGAAAAATTCTTTATGCATCATATCTTGTTACTATTTTATATATGCTCTTCATTTTTTTTGGTTCTCAATTCATATATGAGTATATGCTAAAATTATGTGAAATAGTTTTGTCCTACATCTTGTCATATATATAGAATGTTGAATGCTTAAATGCTATGTGCTAAAAACCTTAATTGCCATAAAAGGATGGACTTGCTGCAAACTAACCACCAAAACAGAAACCCTCACACAAAATTTTGAGAAAAATCGAATTTTGGGAAATCTAGGAAATCCCAGTAGGCGGCCCTCTTAATTCATAAAGGGCGGCCCCCTTAATTTTAAGGGGACCGGCCTAGGCAAACATGGGAAAAACAGTATTTTTCTTTTCTTTTTAACCAAACACCCTCTAGACTTAGCTACTGTTTCCCTAAATTCACAAATATTTCTTGGATTTAATTCTTTGAATGTTCATTTGTCCTAATTGAAACCTTTCCTCCACTATAAATACATCCTCATTCATCATCATCACAATCATCCCCACCAATGATATCTCCTAACAAACCCACATCCAAACCATCAAGGGTTGCCAAAATGAGTGTGAAACCCATTTAGAGGAAGAAACCAAACCTTTGCAGCACATCAAATGTGCTCAATACAACTTTCACCATACAAAACCACTCACTCCTATCATGAACCATCTCAAGAAAATAATCACCTCAACAAGCTTGACCAAATCCTTAATTAAGAAACTCCCACATCATACAAGCAGTCTCACATCCTCCACTTCCTATCTTACCCATCTTACCCATCAACTCACATATGGCTTAAGCTCCACCTCAAAGTAACACCAACTCAAACACATACCACTCTATTCCATGTAGGAAAAGCTGTTGATGGACATTAATCTACTTCAAGACTTATCAAACCTCTTAGCCATGCATCTATCTCACATTAAAATAACATTTTATCATCGCCTTACTGTCCAACCTACCACACCCCCACTCAACATTAACAAGTTGAAACATGTAAGGTATTGCCCTTGTGCATCTTCTCCTAAAAAAACAATTTCTTGCATAAGTGGGATATCAATTGGATTGAATTCTTCTCACTAGACTTTTCCAACTCATAGAGTTCAAAGAGATTATCCTCACAACCGCTCCACTCAAAACTCTCAACCAATTAATATTATATTTCCTCAAATAATCGTCAAACCTTTTTGTGTCGCAAGCAAGTCAAAAATCCTTCTATGGCTACTTAGGATTTTTCTTCGTATTAATATGCCTCTAAAGCATATTTGTTTTCGTTTTTTTATATATATGCTTTTGTGTTGTTCACACACATTGTCCTAAATGAATGAAGTATCTTTTGCTTTGATGTTTTCTTGCACTTGTCATATTTTGCCTTTCTTCTTGCTACATGTTAGAAATATTTATATTATTCTAACTCGTTTTTGTAGCCAAGAAACTATAGCTCGATTCCTTGGTGCCCTCGAACGAGGGGAGCACACATCAAGGGGGAGCATTTATTTCGTCGATTTAACCAGTAATTCTCGACGATGTCTTTTTGATTCTATAAAAAGGGAGATAAATGACATGAAACTCACTAAATACTTGTTTAAAAATAATTTTATATTTAATGAGTTTAAATTTTGTAATCATCAAAAAGGGGGAGATTGTTGATAAAATATAATGCCTAAAAACATTACTAATATTTTTTCACATCTTTACGTTTTGATAATCACAAAATATAAAACGTTCAACGTTAAAATTATAACGTAACAGTAATAGAAGTAAAAACTCTCATTTCAACAAATGCATCACTTAAAGGTATGAATAAATATATGCTTAATGCATTTTATGATCAAAGGAAATTTTTATTCAACCTCACACTTTTATAAAATGTTGTAAACATTTTCAAAACATTACAAAACATTTTCTACAATTAAAAAAATGTTTTATTCAAAATAAACATTTTGACATTCAAATTTTCGAACCTAAAACGGCTTGAAAAGTTCCATAAAATCCCCCCTACACAAAAGACAAACTGGGGAAGCCCCAGTCTAGGGTGGCCCCCTTAAATACACGGTCGACCCCCTTAAAATTAAGGGGACCGCCCACATATTTATCGGGGTCCGGCCAGTAGGTAGACGCTACCCCAGTTTGTTCCTATAAATTATTGGACTTTTTCCCTAAATTTTTCTCACCTTTTGCACTCATTATTTTTGCTCAAAATAGCCCACATATCCATTCTAAAATCCTTTGATCATTTAATCATAAAGCTTTGTTTCCATGTGATCCAAGCTCAATTCCTCAAGTGCAAGAGAAGAATACTTTCATCATCAAGTGAAGAAGTATTATACCTTAGTGTGCATAGCAATCTTGTTGCATCCATATTACATACATGTAAATCATTTGTATATCTTGTATTTGTGTGTAGTAGCTAGATCTTGGCAATCTTTGTAAGTATAGTTAGATCGTGGTGATCTTACCAAGTAGTGTTAGATAGTTGTGATATAAATAGTGTGGTGAAGTGAAGTTTGAAGTGTGAAGTTGTGGAAGTTGTGAAGGTTGTGAAGAGTGTGAAGTTGTGAAGAGTTGTGAACGTTGTGAAGTGTGAAGTTGTGAAGAAGTGTGAAGTTGTGAAGTGTGAACAAGTAGTGAAGTGTGTTTGTGATAGATTTGTTCTAGCTAGATTAGAAAAAATCGGACACTTAGCTTTGTGTCGCTAAAATCGATGGTAAGCACGTTGTGTACCGGTTTTCTCAGCCATAAGGGAGCTTGTTGACTAAGGTGAAGAAAACTCTCTAGTTAGGTGTCGGGGAGTGGAGTAGGGCGAAGAGGTGCTTCATTACCGAACCACTATAAATCCTCGCGTTGTGGTTTGATTGTTCTTACTCTTATCTATTGTCTTACATTATTTCCTCATACTATCATATCTATTGTGTAGATAAGCATATCGTTCATATTGTGCAAGTATTGAATTCACATAAATTCAAATCTAGAATTTTTACAAACGCTTTAAAACCTTAAGTTAAAAAGCGGTAAACTATTCAACCCCCCTTCTAGTTTTCCACAGAGTGTAAACGTGTAAATTTTAAACTTTACTATGTGCTATAGTTTACATATTTTGTCATCATCAAAACGGGGGAGATTGTTAGTGAAAATATTACGATATTTAATCTATACGATCTCTTTATGTTTTGGTGATGACAAACATGTGACTTGTAATACGTAACGTAAAGTGCGCAAGTTACTCGTAATCATAAATCATCAATGAATACATGCATCAACATCTCTCGACGTCTCAAGTATGCATCAAGACGGACATTGGTTTACACCCGACGTAAATCACATAGGTATGTACAAACAAGCATTAAACTTGTAGGATGATCAAAGAAATAAGTTTTTGTCTTAAACTTTACATTTTTATAAATGTAACAAAATAATTTTTTCAAAACTTAATTAGACAAATTATTTTTGAATTATAAAGAAATGTTTTATGTGGTAATTATTTCAAAATTCAAAATCTGGTTCTTTTCGCCCCAAAACATGTTACACTTTTACCAGACAAGTTTGTCACCACAAAAAGACAAAAATAGGAGTGTCTGTCGGGGTGGTCCCTTCGGTGGCCCCCTAATATATCTGGGACCGCCGTCTCCTGACATACTATTTTTCAGCTCCTATAAATAGTGAGTCACCTCCAACTATTTTCACAACCCTTTTGCACGATTTTATTTTAGCTATTTCTCTCTTTAGATGTCATTAAATCTCTCTAAACCTTTGATCATTTAACTTGTTTAATTTTGTTTAAATGTGATCCAATCTTCTATCATTTCCTTCCTTCCTCAAGTGCAAGAGAAGAACTTCGGT
>BQNB010193035.1:1157-11568 GCA_026074375.1 Tanacetum coccineum
AGAGTCACTAGAAGCTAGGATTCTTGGACATGAAAAGAATGAATTGGCTTGGGGTGAGAAATATGAATTTCAAAACTATGAGCATAAATGTAGAGACATAAAAATTAACAACTTAAATCTAGAATTAGAGAAGGTTGTTAAGGAAAGAGATGAGTTAAAAGATTATAGGTTTATTGATTTGCAGCTTATTATATGTGGTGACATGATACAAAGGAAGCTTGGAAGTTTGTTTCATTCAGGGACATGATTACATCTCAACCTCTCTATTTAAGGGGAAGTTCGTACAAGACTTTGTTTGTTTTGTCATCATCAAATAGGGGAAGATTGTCAGGATTCTTGATTTGATGAGACAAAGTGAATAAAAGAATGAAACAAAAGGACTTAAATGCAAAAAAATAATTCTTTAAAAGATGGAAGATTTTGAAGATTTCAGAAGATATCCTTAAGAAGATAGAGATACAGAAGATAATATTATATGTTAGGAAGATATTATTTATTCTTATCTTTTGTAATTTGTTCTTATCCTTTGTAAACCTAGATATCTCTAGTATATAAAGAGATATCAGACATATGGTTTAGGCATCGAGAAAACATAGAACTCTCCCAATAAGAGTCTAGAAAAACGTGTGTGTGTACATGTTTAGTTAGTAGTTAGATTAATAGTTAGTTAGTTAGTAGCTCCAAGGTATAGAATTGGGGCAAGGTGGAAATTTATGGAATAAAAACCTTGTTTGATAATATACTGTTCTTTATATTCCGCTGCATATTTATATTATCTGTAAAACATATCCAAGATGAGTCTTAAACGATCTCCACAAATTTGACGACTTAGATTGAAGTCTCTTAATTTGTTTCATCAAGTAGTTTCTTTAAGAAATATTATCATGATAATGTGGCATTATGCTTGAATATTGATATGTTGCTTCACTTGCTTGCTTGATATTTTTGGTTTAAATGTGAGCTTTGTTAGATGTATTAACTATTAAGTATCTCAAATTTTATTTTGTTTTATTCAATCCGCATAAAAGTGTGACATATGTTATAAAAAATTAGTGTATTTAGTACGACTTATATTTATGAATCCCGCAATTTGTATGCGCCTCGCCTCAAGGCTCATTGAGAATTTCAGAACATTGGCGTAGGTATTATTTGTTAACAAGTTTTACTATTTATATTTTGCCGAATATACCTAAAACAACACTAACGGGCAGTGTACCCAATCAGTTGTAGTTTCGTTGGTAAGTAGGGTATCGATCACTAAGAGCGAGAACGTTAATAATTAATTATCAGTATTTTAGTTATCTAAGTTAGTCCTAATTTATTATATGTTATACCTAAGTTAAACCTAAAACTAACACAAAGGGGGGTTTTCAGTCTGAGACACTGGCACGAGTTTTGGTTTACCTAGACTGAGATTGGGAGATTAACACACACAAGCTGAAATTTAGAAGATAGAGAAACGGTCAAGCCTATTGCAAGGAAATCGTATTAACCATATTTAATCTAATAAAACGCAAGTTTATTTATATTAGTGCAATGATTGTCTTATCTCGTTGTTGATATATCATTCCTAGATTTAGGCGGTACTTCTTCCTAAAACCTAGACATGCTAATTTTGTCACAATTAAACACATCCGCATAAAGCAATCATGGTTGATTATAATCTATCTTAGAAAAAAATAATGGTGATCTTATTGAATCCTAGCTCATCGAGACTTTACTAACTTACTGCTTAACGGCTCTTTATATACTAGTAGTCCACTGTCCAGATCTTTACCCAAGGAATCAGAACGTTATTTGTTGATCCTAGGTCACCTGCTAGTCCAACTTGTTCACAAAACCAAAGGCAAAGACATGTCAATATTTTTAATCCTATTATTCTAGATATATAAATTGCAACATGGAGAGCTATCCTAACATCTAGTCCCCTTGATCCATTTTCTAGATCCAGTTGAATGATAGGTCGCATACTTAAGCACATAAACGAGTATAAATTGATAAACATAAAGCAACACACAACTTATAAGATACAATCGAGATAAACATAAACCAAACGTTAAATTATCATAAACATGAATAATACCAAAAGGTATTAGCCAATAACCATTGTAACGAATAAACATGTCATACACGAACGAGTAAGGTAACCTAACCAGGTTAATGAATGATACCAAAAACCGAACG
Source organism: Tanacetum coccineum (assembly GCA_026074375.1). Classification (NCBI taxonomy): domain Eukaryota; kingdom Viridiplantae; phylum Streptophyta; class Magnoliopsida; order Asterales; family Asteraceae; genus Tanacetum; species Tanacetum coccineum. The sequence goes on from BQNB010193035.1 coordinate 3,342, forward strand.
CGTATTTAGAGTATAAGAATTGACAAGGGTTTTCCTATGGATTGAATGACGTTGTGAGACCTTTATAGCTTCTCTTTTCTTCTAGAAGTCGATCCTGGTGGTTAATGCCTTCTTATCAGTCTTTGGTATATTTTGCACACTAAAATTTGTATTTAAGGTTTGGTATTTTTAGCCTTTAGAATTTGATTGATACGCCGTATTGAAGTGTCTAAATACGGCGTATTGGAGTTTTCTTGGAGTGGGGACCACGATTATAATACTCCAGAATATTCTTAAGTTAGCCTTGAATACGACGTATGTTTTCTACTGGATACGGCATATTACTCTTCAAATCTTTGTGGTTTCTTGTGAAGTTCAGGTGCAGATACGTCGTATCTTCCTTGATGGATATGACGTATGAGTAGTCAGAACAACAGATTCTTGATTTCTTCGTTTAAGCTCTAGAATGCGTGTCTTTTAGTTAAACTTCACCAATTGCTCCATATTTACTGCAAATAACTAATATAAACAATTAAGTACCAATTCATGCATAAAATAATATAAAATGAGCAATTTAGCTGGGATAAATGATGCTATAAAATAGACGTTATTTGATGTCATCAAATATCCCCCCACTTGAATCCTACTTGTCCTCAAGTAGAATTTAGAAAACTTATGAAAATGTATCCTAAACCAAAGTTTAAGAGTTTCCTTTAACTAACTTTTTCGTTTAATTACTAGCACACAACCAAACACCTCACGAAGTAGGAAAATGAAAACACTCAAATCACTCAACTAATTTAAGTGGTAACATGTAACTAATTTGCTCAATTTCTCGGTCGTGATGAGTATTCTATCATAAGCTTGGCAAGGATACACATCTCCACTACTAAAGCTAAGAAGTAACAAGTCTAAAAGGGTAAATTGGGTTAAGGTTTAAGGGTTGGCCATTCTTTCCAATCTCTATCGATACCAATATTCTAGAAAATGTGACAAAACCACACATACACATCCATAACGCTGGAATAGACATATGTGATTGCTCGATCCTCAACTCAAATAAGCTAACGAATAGGATCAGTAATCTTTACCAATAGTAGTAAACCAACAAGGCCGACAAAATCATATATACACATCCATAACAATGGAATAGACATACATGATTGCTCAGATCCCTATTCGAGTAAAACCAAAGGTTAGGATAAAGAACAATATAGGGTACGGAATTTTCTAATCCTTTACCAACAGTAATACACCAACAAGGCAGACAAAATCACACATATACATCCATAACGATGGAATAGATACATGTAATTGCTCGCATCCTCATTCGAGTAAGATCCAAGGTTAGGGATTAGGAATGAGAAATATATAATTATAGTTAAATAAAAAGAACAAAACAAATAAATTAAGTCCAAACAAATAAGGAATAGTATTGCTAGTTACTTTCCCGACCATCCCCATGAAGAAGACACAAAATCGTAGACTCATAAATGTCTTGATCATAGATCAACAAAACAACCTTAGTTGGCGTTCCCGTAACGGTCAACTCCCAATCATCCATAATATACATACTGTACAACATTAGTGGCGATATCTACCACTTTATACATAAAAATACATGGTTGGTTTATTTCAACCAACATACAACAATACTCTACAAATCACTTTTTTTGTATTTTTCTGATTTTTTTGATTTTTTTCAACATAAACTAATAAACTGAATAACGGTGTACTTTTCACCACTTCACGAACATGATAAATCTGAATAATTAATATCCGATCATATTAGTGAAAGTAGTAAGTAGTAACTACACGAGCACTACGATAAACTACTTTCACATTCCCGATTGCATTGTGCAATTTCCTGACCTAACCATGGATAGAAAATTCACACACTTACCCAATTGCATTGTACAGATTCCCTACCATACCAGAGATAGAAAATATGCATCGCGACTGGAAATACAATAATTTACACAAAAGCGACTAGCAACCGATTAAGGACTTAATCTAATAGGGTAGGCAAAGGTGTAAAGGTGTAACGAAACAAAATTTGATGTAAGAAAAGAATGGAATGGCTTAGCAGGTTTTTCTAGAGGTATCTTATTCTAAAAATGAGATTAAACAAAGGGTTTATACGGGGGTTAACTAACCCGTGTAGTTAGTTAATATCACAACATGTATAGGCTTTTTGGTGTAATCCTAAAAATTTACCAGTTTAGAAAATCACTCCATCTATTAAAAATAGTGCTTATTATTGTGGTCTCGAATAGATATACCAAGCCAAGTTCTAAAGTTTACAACATCACCGACACACTCATATTTTTGTGGAATTTAGGTAAACATTAGGAAATGGATAAGGCAAAATCCTCACAATATCTAACAAGGGTTATGTGTGCGAGGTAATGCAACTAATAATTTCACAAAAAAATATGCTAATTTTTTTTAATTTTGATATAAATTAGGCATATTAATTGTAAAAACATAGACATGTAAGCGTTTTAATTCTTCTCCCCCCACTTGAAATATACAACGCCCTCGTTGTATAAATAAAACATGAAAAACAGAAATTTAAAGAATTAGAACAGAAAACTCCCATGGTATTTGCTCGGTATGATCATCCATGTTGCGTTTATGAGCAAGATTGTGTATTGTAAATGCGTCTGAATACCATCATGACTACAAGACACATAGAATTCTAGAAAATAAGCATTCCACCAAATTCATCTTTTCGTTCAGAAGGTCCTGTATTAAACATAAGAAAACAATTAAAATTTTTATCTTCGGGTATTCGGTTGGTTAGAAACAAAATAAAAACCTAAAACTGTACATAAAGTCGATACGCCATATTTGTAAACCAGGATACGCCGTATTGAGACCTGTAAAAAGTATTCAAAGTACGGGTCAGTCGTCTGATACGCTGTATTCATTTAATGAATACGCCGTATAGACTAAACTAACAATAAAGTTTTAATGCTGAAAAATAAAGACTGGATAACGTCCAGATAGTTAATACGCCGTATCCATTGAGGTTGGATACGCCATCTCGATAGTTTGGGAAGACAGACTCGATAAAAAGTAAAATACATTCCGGGTTGTCTCCCGGCAAGCACTTTTGTTTACAACAAAGTCTTTAAGTTAGACTTGTATTCATCTCTTTAGTCCATCTCATGCATGCTCACGTGTCCATGTGTGAGCCATTCTTCAATCTTCGCATCCCTTACGTATTCGGGTCCTAAGTTCAAGACTCCTTTATAGAAACTTTTAAGCTTCTGGTACGAGTGCGAAATTCCACTCAGCTGGTCACATGCACTTACCTTCAGTAATGGTCGCATCTTGTTGCATTGCTCATTAGTTAGGTGTTTAAACCTCGGATGTGATCGCGCCATCTGATAAGTCACATCGTCGTTATCATTGTAAATGGTAATCATTCCATCAAATCGCTTTGCCTTGACATAAATTTCTCGACAAAATGGTTTTCCAACTATCACATCACCTATTCCTTCATCACAGTAAGCATCCATATTTTCAATGACTGCAAAATCAGTTACAACAGAAAAGTTTCCAACAAAAATAGGCACATTAATAAAAGCTTCAACAACATTTCCCCCTATATTTAATTTTATCTTTCATTATAGAATTATAGAACTTTCAAGACATAATATTGATTGATAAAATTGAAAAAAAAAATTAGCATTGATATGTTCAAAACCTATCATGAATGAAAACTGCAAGTTATAAGCACAATCCATATGCATCTTCCTATCAAAGTCACAAAAACTAGGGTATTCATCAATTCCCTCAATCTCTTCATTATTATTCCTAGTTTTAGTTACCTCAATTATGGGTTTATCAATTACTTCACCATCCTCAATCATTGGACCTAAGTCTTCTACTTGATTTCTCCTAAGCTCTAGGGGTTCATTTAGATCATTTAGTTCAATATAGTCTCCATAAGTCAGGTCAAGTGATCTATTCAAAATTAAAGCTTTTCCCATTAGCCTAGCTTCCAAATCAAGTTCCATTCGTTCGCTTAGTCCTAACGCATAAACTCTCCTAATTATGCTATTAGTAGGATTATTATTTTTAAATGCAATTTTGTCATCCCCTACTTTTAAGGTAATTTTTCTTTTAAACACATCAATCTTAAAGTGAACAGTAGACAAGAATGGTCTTCCTAGGATCAAGGGGACTTTAATATCCTCGGAATATCTAAAACTATAAAGTCTACTAGGAAGACAAATTTATCAATACCTAATAATACATTTTCCGCTATACCTTTGGGACGTTTTATAGTTTTATATGCCAATTCAATTATTAACTTAGTAGGAGTCAATTCACCTAATCCTAGATTGGTAAAGTTTGAGTAAGGCATAACACTTACGCTAGCTCCTAAGTCAGCTAAGGCTTTTTCAAAACAAATATTATTGATATAACAAGGTATAGTAAAACTCCCTGGGTCATTTTCCTTTGGAGGTAGAGAATCTTCAAGAATAACCGAGTCATGTACGTTCATTGATGCTTCGCTTTGGTACTCCATTCTCGGCCTTTCCATAAATACCCTCTTCAAATAGGTGGCAGATTTTTCACTATCCATAAATCCACTTAGTACCTCCTTCTCTTCATAACTATCATCAATCAATCGATTTGGAAAAGGTTTTATCGATTGACTTGGCTTGAAAATCTGCATTATGTTCTGGTGGCTCAATATGGCGTATCGCACAGGCTCGATACGACATATTAAGGGTGTTTCAGTTTCAATAGTAGTCGAGATCGACTTGACATGATCTCTCGGGTTTGTTTTAGTCGAGCTAGGAAGACTTCCAGATCCCCTTTCTTGAAGTACCTTTCTCATTTGCCCGATTTGAATTTCTAAAGCTTTGATCGAGGCTCCTTGATTTCTAATAGCAGCATCCGTTGCAGCTCGAATTTCCTTGGTCAAGTTAGAGTTTTCATCATGCCTCTTTGCTGATTCAGCCATAAACTTGCTCAGCGATTCTTCCATTGTTTGTCTTCGCTCTTAATATGAAGGATTTCCTTTATCTCTTTAGTAGATCCCGGGGCAGCTGCTTTATATCTTCCTCCATGTAGGAATGGTACTCCAAACTGAGTGTAGTATGCTTCCTCAAGTGTTTTTTCTTCTTCTTTTATTGGACATTCCTTAGTGTAGTGCGGTCCACCACATGATTCACAAGCTACTTGAGCAGCATACACTCTTTCATTCACTTTTGTAACAACCAGCAATTTTTGAAATTTAAATGACTATTTTACCCTTTGACTTTTCGGGTCCGACTTGACTTTTTGACTGCTGATCTTTTAATTTTCACATAAAAACGATTACCGCGTAACTGATAATTTTTCGGAACACATTTAAATAATAAATCAAATTTATTATTACATATCTCGCATGTGCAAATTTATTTTTAACTTATTTGACTTGAAAACGAGAAGATATATGTTATTCCTAAGTCGACTTATCAAAAACGACCGGCTAAATCACGTTTTCACGACGCTGACTCTAAAGCAATTTCATGTAAAACGACATTCCAGACAACTTTTTAGCTTTACCCGAGACACGAAACCAAGCAGAAAATGACTAAAATAGCCTCGCAAAGTTTTGAACACCGCACGCAGCGCGTACCGATACAAAAATAATTAAATTATATTTAATTATCACTCTTTATTAAATAAAAATATTTAATAAATTATTTGTCATATTATTCAAAAACGTTTATTAAAAACGCAAATGTTTGAGTCAAAGTTGTATTTTTACGAACAAAGCTTACCCGAGATATCCAATGACTACCAAAGAAATAATAAACATTTTAAATAAAATTTTTAAAACGTTTATGAAAACTAGTCATGTAAATACTCATATTTCATGGAAAATCATTTGGAACGCAATGACGCAAGTTTCGTGTTTTAAATCATCCGTTAAGTGGCTTAAACGAGTCCCGAATCATTATTTTACAAAAAATACACTTTTGGTCTATGTGGTAATATTTACAGCCTCACCCCTAACCTATTCTACACTTGTCACATTAGTTTTTAACTTTCAAATATATATATTCAACCCATTAGGGTTTCCTCATTTGATAACCTAGCCACACTCACTCCTTCCTCTCTAAAATACTCTGGCGCCGCCTCCGGCCAGCCGCCATCGTCAGTCACCCGCTGCCACCACATCACCAGATCCGGTACACCTCACCGATGCCCACATCTCCTCCACACCGACAACAACATCACCATCTCCACCACGCACGCACTCACCATCACCTCATCACCTGAACACATCCACAGCCACCACCCCAACATTCAACAGCCGCCACCACATCCACACCATCATCTCAGATCTACCATCATCATCACGCCATCATCATCATCCAACCGGCGTCACCACCGTTGCCATTTCCACCGACGCCACACCACAGCCGCCACCACCATCCTCGCCACGCACCACCACCATCTCCCAGCCACCACCTAAGGGTGTGTTTGGTTTTCATATAGCACCAAAGGGTGCGTTTGGTTTAAAAACTGCACCATAAGGTGCGTTTGTTTTTCTTATAAGCACCAAGGGTGCGTTGGGTTGAAGTGGAGCATAAATGATTTAATTTCAAGTCCAAGCTTGTCCACAAGCTAAAATTTCGTGGGTAGTGGTGAGGACATGAGTATGATCACGAAATTTTGGACTTAGGGTATAAAATTATCGATAACTTGAGTTTACACGAAAAGATTTTGAGTTTTCGGGGTTCCGTTTGGTCAAAAACGCGAAAACCATTTTAAAAGATAAAACCCTAAAATTAATATTGAAAGTGATTAAAAATCACGAAACACTTAGAAAAGTTAAAATATCTCATATAAGGCCTAAATTCATTAATAACCGATGCCGGGACGTGCCCGATGACGTTTTTCAGATTTACGCGGTTTGACTTCCCGGTAAACTGTCAGATTCAAACGTAACGTATAAAAGTCAAAAGTAATGATCGAAAAAGTTTAAAAATATTGACCTGAAATTTACGGGGTGTGACATACGTGGATAACAGCCACGAAGGGTGTTTGGTTCTGCGTTTTACAACACATAGGTTGTGTTTGGTTTTTGCTTATCTTTGGTAAGTAATTTGTGTAGTTAGATATAAATTGAAATGTGGATATTTTGCAACACGGGTTGTTTGGAAAGTGGAAAACATTAGATTTTATAATTATGGGAAACGTTGTATAAACAAATAGGTCATGCCGAAATTTCTATAAATTATGATACTTAGTATTTTTCGCTACAACTTCTATTATCTTTGAAAACCGATAAAAAGGATTAAGTTATAGTCTTAGGATTATTTTATTTATAATTATACAATAACTCGACAACGAATAAGAATTATACTTTTACAAATGAGACAATTATTTTGGTTATAACCCGTCGAGGAAACGAAATACTAATTTATAAAATATTATTTTATAAATTCCTGACTAGAAAATAAAGACATAGTTTTGTAAAAACTTTAGAAACATCGTTTACTTAATTCGTAACTTTAAAATATCATTTACTTTTATGCACAAACTTTTTTGTTTAATTAAGTGGTGATTTCCGAAATGTGTCGAATTGTTTTGTTTCAATTATTTTTTTGTCACGTTTCATATATAATAGTATTAAGTATTATATACCTCGGCCACTTATTTAATTGTTTGTCTTTGTTATATAATTCACCATACGAATTATATACTCATTCATATTCCATATGTAATATATACGGGATATATTACATACCTTGCTTTTACTTTCGATTTATTTTATTTAACCAACCACCAAACTATTACAACTTGAAATCTAAATCTTTTATCAACGTGTCGCGTTGATGTGACTATCCATCGGAAAACCCAAATACATTATCCTAGGCTAGTGGGTCATAGCCGTTAAGATAAACCACAACTTCTTGGTCGAGCCGTTCTGGTTTTTGTTCGTGTTATGCTTAATATGTAGAATTCTGATAATCGTTCTACAACATCGAAGTGAGTTTATGGCCCTATGTTTTACTGGTTTTACATATATCTTTGGGGTGAGAACATGCTTGTTTACAAATTCATTCACATGATTGACTTAAACTTGTTACACGATCGTTTACAAATTGGTTTACATATTCATTTACATATCTCGCAATGAGATACATTACTTGATTTCAATTCTGGACGCAAATACATACTTTCATTCAAATGATTAAGGATTAGCTTAGGTTGCATGAACTGTGAATTA
>BQNB010193036.1:0-11007 GCA_026074375.1 Tanacetum coccineum
ACAAAGTTTTATTATTCAAACATTCACTCCTAGCCTTAATATTATTTTATCAGAATAATACGGTTACCTATCTCTAACAGTAACAGGGATCAAGGAAAACCTTGATTACCTTGAGGCTACACCACACCACTATAGACGTCTACATCTTTACACTTTGGTGTACACACACATTGACACACTAAACTTACACGCCTATGTCTCTTTATATAATAGAGACATCAGACTTTTACAAAGGATAAGAACAAATAATATCTTCCTAACTTTTAATATTATCTTCTATATCTTCTATATGAATAAGGAGATCTTTCAGAATCTTCATCTTTATGCATAATTCTTCTTTTCGTTTTAGTCCTTTTGTTTCATTACTTGTTTCTTTTGTATCATCAAATCTATAATTCCTAACAATCTTCCCCTATTTTATGATGACAAAACAAACATATTCTTGTACGAACTTTATCATAAAGCCTTTAATCAAAGCTTCCCCTAAAGTTGAGATCATGGATCTCCCTGAATGAAACAAAAAGTTTCCCTTAATTCAAATTTCCTTTGTAACCTGCTCATATCACCACACATAATAAGCTGCAAATCATATCTCTGTAATCTTTTTCCCCTTTTTGTCATAACCCAATAGGGGTCTTGTAAAGATAAGCAACTTGAATCTTTACAACTACAAACCATATACTACACTACTAATCCAAACTTCCAATGTCTCAAATTACCCTTTATGACGCATAATAAGAATAATGAATTCAAGACAGTAGAAACTTAAACTAGCAGTAGTAATAAACAACTAGCAGTAGTAAGTGCATGAACAATAACCTGATGGTTTAAACATTTTTGGTAATAAGGCTTACCCTGATACCCCATATGTATGTCATTACTCTTGATCTTCAAATTCTGTAGGCTTTTTGTAATGATTACTGATGAAGAAAACTAAGTATTACGAACTTGATGCTGAAGTAGAATAACCCAAACTTGTGTCTTATATCTTGTACTATCCATGTGACTTCAAACTTATAAATAAATCTGTGAAATATAAGTAGATCGCAACCTCTTGACAAAAATCCTCATCTTCTATGAGACACGTACCAAAGTGATAGCAGATGTGAGCATTGAGCACCATAAGAAAAATCACACACCTTTGCTAGATTTGTCAAGTCTTCATCACATCGTTTCTAAGCATGAACAAGTTACCTCCAAATGTTGTAAGCCATTTGAGATATGATAAGAACACAAACCCGTGAAACTTTACTTCAACTCCAAATAAGTGATAAACAATCTTCTTCGTAACCAATTAATCCAAATAATTCCAAAAACGAGCCTTTAAACGTTTAATAACATTTAAAATCAAAAACCAAAAACTTTCATGTGTGTGTTGTCCGACTTCTCCAAACCATGTACTGTCCGATATCCAGCATAGCTTGCATCAATAACTGCTTTGTTCGGAGACTTGACAGCTTTTAAATTTCAAACGCAGCAGTACTAAATTTTTAAAGCTTGGCAGTACAAAATGTGCAACGAGCATATTAAACCCATGCTTTAATACAAAAAGTTGCACTAAAAGTTCGCTTTGAGCAGCAATTAACAGTATCGAACACAATAATATCCTTGAAGCCCAATAGCACGCATGTGCATTCATAAATCACACAAGCAGTATTAAAATTTTATGTACGAACAATAGTCAAAGCAATATTATCTTAGTACTGTTGAAACATAGCAGCACAAATCATGTAATAGGCCCAAACAGTAGTAAACATATACATGGAATACGAGGCTAATTAGTAGCAGTATTAATGCCATATTCATGATAATCATATGACAACCATGCACATATACCATCTCTCCATGAATAGTTATTCAACATGTATACCATCAGGGAAACACAACACACATATAATTTCAAACCATCAAGATCTGAACGTGACTTCCTTATAACTTTGAAGATCATGGGCCACCGGAAACACCATACGCCATATTAGGGTTTAAACTTTCAGAAACATAACCACCACAAAACCTTAATAATATCAATAGTATCAATAGGAAGTAGGGTTTCAAGATTTACACAACCTTTGTTGCTGCTGTTATGAGAACTAATGTGTGATGAATCTCTTTGTGTCTTCTTCTTATCACGCATCCTAACATCAGATATGTGGTCTTTAACAAAACCAGAAACTGGATGCGTTACATGAAAAATAGGTTTTTTACCAATGATCAAGTATGATATTCATGTTTACCTAAAAACGAGTTTGGTAACCATGATAAACAAGCTCAATGCTGCTCCTTATGCAATACGATCCATATAGTATGAGTACAGAAACATAAGAACTATTTTAATTCAAACACCAAATCAACAAGCTGCTTTGGATTAGGGTTTCATATAAAAACCCAACAAATAATGATGATGAGGAAAAAATTATCGAAGAGATCCAGATCCATCTTATAAATCAATTAACTAAGAAATCCTTGAATAATAAACCATACTGCAGATCGTATTTGCATACCAAAATGGTTAGATGAGTACAATTTATTAGCATGTAATCATTAACTATCAAAATCACAGATAAAAACTTTTTACCATAATTGGTTTTCTTGAAAATTAGGGTTTTAGAGTTTCTTCATAAACCTTGTAGATCCTAGAACGAGAGCCACATGGCTCTGATACCAATTGTGAAAACCATATGATCGTTTAAGCTCAGTTTGTTTAGAACTTTAATCTAGGAATAATAATAACAAAGATAAATAACTTGAATAGCGAAAAATTATCAAGATACATTGTTATTATTCATAGGTTTTATTATTCAATATGTTTTCCACCTCAAGCCTCAATAATTATTTTGTCAGAATAATAGGTTACCTATCATCTTCTGTAACAGTGTTCAAGAAAAACCTTTGATAACCTTGAGGCTAACACCACACAAATAGACGTTCTACATTGTACCTTGTGTACATTTTACACTTTTCTGGATATAAAATACTATGTGTCTATGATCTCTTTATATAGAGAGATTATGACTTACAAAGGAAGTTAACATAAAGATATAAATAAGTAAATCTTTTAAACATTAAGAAATATCTTATGTTATCTTTATCTTCTATGGAGATCTTCCCACAATATCTATCTTTTGTTATCTTTGACCATATCTTCCAGTTATCTCCACCAGCTTGTAGAATTCCAATCTTGACGATTTAGTTCTTATGTTTCATTCTTTTATTTATTTTGTCTCATCAAATCTATAATTCCCAACATTCCTTTTCTTCATTAACTCATACTCAAGAACACAGTTAGTATTACAAAGCTTTTGTTACACATGTTTAATTGGTTTTTACGTATACCACATGCGTAGTATAATTTTAAAACGAGAAAGAAGAGAAATAGTAATAATCATATATCAAAGATGCGTTATTTGAAATAAATGTATTATTAATCTTTTAGATGCATTTTAATATATTTTTAGCAAAAAATAGACACATATACATATACTAGATGCATTTACTAAAGTTAAGTGAATCCTATATGTTTTTCGTCCTCTGCGGGTCAAAATTGTTGTTAATACATTGCATCATTTTCACATTAAAATCACTTTCGAAACTAATTGTAATGCATCAAAGTGAATAGGGATGTATCTAAATCAAGTCAATGCATATTAAATATGTGATTATAGTCACTTCTCATGCTTTTTAATTTAGGTTTTTTTTTCACTAAACCTATAATAATGAGGCAAATTATATACAATTTCACTAGGGCCGTATTTCAGGGTGTGTAGGGTGGGCGACCGCTCAGGCCCCAAAATTTTTAGAAACCCAAAAATTTGTCTCGCTAATATTTATATGCATTGGCACATATATTTCCCATGAAAAAAGAAATACTGTAACAAAACCCAAACTTCGCAGAATCGAGAGAAATATATTATTTGCTAATTATAATCTTAGAAAAGTCTTTCTGTTAAGTTTTATTAAAAATAAGGACCTTTGGTGTAAAATAGTTAACGGAAAGGACTATTGGTGCAAAGGATTTAACGACAAGGACTAACAATCGTTAAACGTAGAAATTACAAGTTTACCCTTAGTCTTAGATAAGTCTTATGTACAGAGATTTAATCACTAAAACACACGTGTGTGTGTTGGCAGTACAGATAGATGTTCGTGCTCTCTTAAGGTGATTTGGAGGAATGGAAATTTGTCTTAGACCTCCATTTGTGCTAGAATTCTTCACAAGATCAATCCAAGGATCATCAAGAACATGTATAGATGAATTTGGTGTGGTCTTGAAAGTCTTATGGTGTTAGTAACAATAATCATCAAGGGTAGTAAGCAATCTTGCTCTAAATCATGTTAATAGTTACTTGAGGGATTTATGCTAATTAGGGGGTTTGTGCTAATTTGAGATTCTATGTAATTTTAGTCATGAATTATGATGAAAACATGGTGATATGAGTGAGAGTAGAGATAGTGATAGTTTTGATGTTCATGTAATATTTGACTTATGTCAAGAATCAAGTTGTTGAATCATGGTTAAAAAGGTTAGAAGAATTCATGTTTTGATTAGATATTATAAATGCTTATGCTTAATTAAGGGGTGTTTGGCTAGAGCTTATTGCAATGGCCTATTTAAATTTTTTTGCCTTAAGGCCCTAAAGAAGAATGCCCTCTCTTAACATGTCTAATACGCTTATGATATAAGTTTTAGTAAAGTTTAGAATGGCTTATTAGGGGTTTTGGGTCGTTTTGGTGATGTTCCAATATAGGACAACAAGAATTGTAGAATATTATCCCACTTTAGAAAATCATAGAAAAATAACCGAAGCTTTGTTTGGGCGTGCCTTACATTTTTGGAAGGGAAAAAGGTCTATTTTCTAGAAAAAATTATTTCCATGTCTTTGAACTCCAAGTCGAATGGTGATATAAATATTAAGAAAAGTGCAGCAGACTGTTAAATTCTACACAAAAGGACCTTTAGTAAAAAAGTATTTAACGATGAAATAGAACCTTATATGGTTATGTTAAGCTATTTAGTCCCAATATATGTTAGATATATGAGTTAGCCAGTTCTAATTGTACTAGTATGGTTATATCATGATTAGGTACTCTCGAAAAACTTATGGAAGCATAATCAAGACTTAGAGGTGAGTAACGGATTTAGCTTCATGTTATTAGTTTGGACATGATGTAAGAATGTTTGTATAGCATCGGTTGTAGCTGAAGGTTGTTATGTTTATAGACTCATAAATAGCCGATTATTGCTTTCATGTCATGATTCAGATTTAGCCAAAAATAAGTCTAGATTAGGATGCTCACAAGGAGCATCGTTATCATGTTTAAGATGCTCACAAGGAGCATCATTATCATGTTTAGGATGCTTAACATGTGTTTAATCACATATCATTTTTCCTTATTAAAACAAGCTTAAATGATCAATAATATAGGAAAAATACATTGTATATGTGTGTTTTGTGAATTATGTCTTGCAGGTAACAGATATATAAAAAAGGACAAAAACGAAGCTAAACGGACAAAACACGAGCACAGGATTGGAAGAGCGTGGGAAAACGAAGCCGGAGTCATATTCATTCTTAATGGGCCAACCCGTAACCCATTTAATGGGTCGGGTCAGCCCATTCTATTAACAATGATATTAATCCTTGTCCAAAAATCATAAACTAATATTTGAAAATATAAATCCAAATCAATTCCCCTAGTTCTGGCCAAGTCAATGCCCAAACTCTATAGCTATCATAAGTCAAATTTTACTGGTTCGCTATCCCCTCACTCCCGTTTTTACACAGAGTACAAAAAGCAAAACCCAGGCGTTAAACCACTCCACCAATTCTCTCACCCCCATCTCTTCTAGAAGCCAACATGGCTTAAGTATCTGACACCTTGGCAATCCCAAGGTGTCCTATTGGCTGATAATACGTGGAGTGATCCAAGGGCTCTAAATGAAGGATTGAAGGGTTGTTATGATTGGAGGGCTTAGATTGAAGAATGAGAGACGCTCCTTGCCTAGAAGAAGCTTACTTCTTCCAGCTAATAATATAAAGATGGAATCATAAACAAGATCTATCATAAGTGATAGGAGTAGTGTAGTCTAGCTTATAGTGTCATTTTTAGCTTATTTCTAGCTTATTTTCTTTTTGTTATTGTATTTTCCTTTTCAAGCTTGTAAACTTTTCATTATTAATAAAAATTTAGTTTCATTTTGAATTGTGTTTTTTTAATTTATGTTTGACTTTTAAGCCATCTATGTTCAATTATAAAGCTTAATAAGCTCAATAAGCACTCTAATACCTAATAAGCTAGTTCTTATTCAGTTTAGCTTTCTAAAAGCTAAACTGAATAAGTTGTTCCCTTAATTACCTCAAATCAGTTTTTAACAGTTGTTTTTCAATAAGCTGGAAGCTTTATAAGATAAGCTCTATATAGACGCAATTTAGAGTCTCTTTAGTGGGATCATAATGGTACACTGCATATTTCTCTATTTTTAGTTTATTTGGCTTTATTCGCTTTTAATCCTTCTTATTCAGTACATATTGTTGCTTATTTGTCATTATTCTGCCTTAGTTTAGCTTAATGTGCCTAGCTTATAGCTTATAATGTTTAGTTTGAGTTTTCTTAAAATCTGCCCCTATTTTAGTTATAATAGCTTATTAGTCTAACTTATAGTTAAGTGTTTATTTCTCCAAAGTAATTGCTTAAATGTCCTCAATATTATTAGTGCTTAATGTGTTTTTACTTTTTAAAGCTTAATTTGATCTGTTTTAGTGTAAAAATGAATTTTCATATTTTAAAGGGTTGTTTGGGTCAAGGCTGTAAAATGGGTCAAATGGGGTATAAACTGTCTTTTGTTTTCAAATCAGTTCTCATTAGCTCTAATTTGGTCTAAAAGATAGTTTTAATAAGCTAGAAGTAGGTTTAGTTGAGCATTATAGTTTGTGTTATCAAAAGTCTTAATCTGCTAGTTTTTAAGGTTTCTAAAGTTGTATATAAGTTGAATTATTTTAAAATCTATTTGGTGTATGGTTTTATTGTTCAAAAGTGATTGCATTGGCATCAAAGATCTTCTGTTGAGTGTTGTTTGTCTTTGGAAATTTTAGCTAATAGAAACTAAAAATCAATCAATTATGCTAGTTCATGGTTTGTCCTTAGATGACTCTTATTGCAGATCATTTGTGGCTTCATTCTAGTTGTTCTTTGATCAATTTTGATTAATATTAACTTATTTTAATCTGTTCTTAAACTGTTTCAAGTTGTTAGTTTGTCAAAAGAAGATTTGAGTCTTAAAATTTAGGTTGCAAGTAGTCATAAAAAAAGACCAAAAAATAGTAGAGTAAAACTGTCTTATGCATTTTCCTTTTTCTAGCTTATTTCATTTTCTAGCTTATTTCATTTTCATGTTTGCTTAATTCCAGTTTATTTTAGTCATTTGAGTTTAGTTCTTAATCTGTTTTCATATTTTAGCTTAATCTTTCAGCTTATTAGTCTTAAAATCTTAGCTTAATTTTGTTCAAAAGTCCTTTAAAAGTGGTTGTGGGTCAAACTGTCTTAAGGTTTTTAAACTGCTTTTAGCTTAATTTGTTTGCTTATGTTTAATCTCTAGTGCTTAATGAGTCTAGCTTTAGGACTGTTTTTAGCTTATTTAGTTTCTAAATTGCTTATTGAGTCTAAAAATCCCAAACAGTTTTGGCTAGTTTTCAAGCTTTAAAAAGCAATACTTTCATTTTAATTGAGCCATTATCTAGCTTAAAAATAAGTTTTAGAAAGAGTTAATTGCATGGTTCGTCTATGAGGTTTAGGCCAAATCCCTAATTGAGTCCTTATCTTTTTTTTTTTGCTTCGTTGATCCCTATCTCCAAACTATTGCACACCATCCATCCCTATAGCCCAATTCTGTTACAGTCCGGCCCATTATCTACATTCCGAAAAGGGTATTCGTCTTTCTATGTTTTAATGGGACTGACCATGTAATTTTATAACTATAATACTTTTTTTAACTAGAATACTTTTTAACCATAATATTTTTTACACAATTTTTTTTTAAAAAAAATTGTACTTTGTAAAATCTTAAATCTTTTAAAAATATTTAAATCTTCTTTCGTTAATTTTTATGTTTAAAAAATATTTTTTTACGCTATTTTTCGTAAAAAATTAAAAAAAATTTTACAAAATATTTAAAAAAAATTTTGTACTTTTAAAATCTTAATTTTTTTCGTACTTTATAAAATTTTAATTTTTTTTTTCTAAGAAAAAAATTAAATTTTTTTAAAAGTTAAGAAAAAATAGAAAAGTAAAAAAAAATTGAAGTAAAAAGTAAAGAAGTTTAAACTATTTTATTTTTTCTTAACTTTAAAAAAATTTGCTAAATTTTAAAAGTACGAATTTTGTTTTTAAAGAATTAAGATTTTAGAAAAATACGAAATTTCTTTTTAAAATTTTTGTAAAAAAAAAAATTTTTTTTTGTGAAAAATAACGTAAAAAAAATATATTTTTAAATATAAAATGTACGAAAAAAGATTAAAATTTATGTTAAAAAATTAAGATTTTATAAAGTACGAAATTTTTTTAACGAATAACAACGTCAATTTTACCTTTTTTAAAATTTAAAAAGTACGAAAAAATTAATTTTTTAAAAAAAAATAAGATTTTTAAAAGTACGATTGTTTTTATAATTTGTAATTTTTTTTAATTCTTTACGTATAATAACATAAAAACAATTTTTTTTTAAATGAAGACGAATGAAAAAATATAAATTTTTTATTTTATAATATTTTTTGTATATAAGATATTATGGTTAAAATGTATTATAGTTATAAAATTACATGGTCAGTCCCTATAAAACATGGTAAGACAAAAATACCCTTGAGGGTATGTGAGATAACGGGCGGACTTAACTGAATTGGGCTATAGGGATGGATGGTGTGCAATAGTTTAGAGATAGGGATCAACGAAGCAAGAAAAAAAAGATAGGGACTCAATTAGGGATTTGACCTAAATCACAGGGACGAACCATGTAATTAACTCATAAAAAAATTACATCATTTCAGAGTTATCTATCAAATTAAATATTACTCCCTCCGTCACATTTTTATTGCTTACGTTTTCTTTTTGGGATGTCCCAATTTAATTGTTCACCAATAAAAATAGATAGGGAAATTTAATCAAGTTTACGGTATTACCCTTGTTTGAAATTATTATTACAAACTTTAAAGAAGACTTTAATTAATTAGCTAAGGGTAAAACTGTCATTCTGTCAAAAAGTAAGAATGAGAAAGCAGTAATAAATGCACTTTTCTTAAACTGTGTGTTTTTTGTCGGGGGACAATAATTTTGGGACGGAGGGAGTATGAGACAAAATATTTGACCAATCAGGTTGCTTGATTTTGACACGTAGGCAAAATCGTGCAATCTGATTGGTTAATAAAAAGTCAAAATTGAATCAATTTGGTCAAAATTGAAAATTTTTAGTGGAGAAATCCGATGAAATATATATATATATATGTAGAGAGAGAGACTGAGGATCAAATGAGAAGTATTTTTAAAATAAAAAGAATAAGAAGTAATGTGGACCACTCAATTTAAAATGTCATTTAAGGATATATTTGTCTAATCATAACTAGTTAACAATTTGTAATTTAATTAATCCCTAAAATTCTGGTAACTTCATAATTTCTAAAGCATAGATTAAAAAATGGAGATATGCCAAATTGGAGATCCACCGGACAAAAAATTATAGTGAAACAATCATAAACAAGACTCCTATCACGAAATTTTACCACAAAAAAATTTAGAAGCATATATTATTTATTCGAGGAACGCCTTTGGATGCGTAATGTTTTCGGATGCATGTTTTGTTCTAAACCAATATTTATGTTTGCGTGTTTAACCGGTAGAACTAGTTTTTAAAGCGTGAGTCGATTAATGATCGTTCAAAAAATATTTAGATGCATCATCGATAAATTTATCGTCGCTTTATCTTAGTTTTAAAAATCGATCATCATGTTTAGATGCAAGATATTTTTTTAGAACGCCAAATGCAATAGATCTAGTATCAATAGCCAAAAAGATTAGATGCATAAACATCATTTGATGTTGTGTTTGAAACCAATAGCATGCATCGATTATATTCTCAATAAGATGAACACGTTTAGATGCATCAATCGATCTTGTTAGATGCATTCAAATTCGATGCATTGATCTTCTTAGATGCATTCAAATTCGATGCATCGATCTTGTTACATGCATTCAAAATGGAGATCAATTACATACATTGATTATGTTCTTCCATCCTTCACTTGCAATAAGGCATTTTAACACATCACAGCTAATCATAAATCATTTACATACCTTCATTAGTCTCATGACTAAATCAAGAACCTTCTTTAACTAGAGCTTAACAAGACTAGCTCCTCACATTCAAGACACTAATTCCATAACACTTAACACTCAACAGTCTATATACATAAAACACATGATCATTCAAACATCTTAACATATATAGTCTTAGTTTAGAACGCCAAATGTGTATGAGGATGACTAAGTAGTTTAGTCATGATGTATATGTAATGCATTTGATTATGTCTTATGTGATAATGTATTATTGTCGGTTACTTACTAAGGGAAAGCTTACGGATTAGTTGTTTAACCGTTTTTAGGTTATGATGAGATGAAGGTATAGCCTTGATAAGGCATATGGCTTGTAAGCTTGGATAACGGAAGTATTGCATTATGCGTAAGATATTGTATTAGATGTCGAGCTTGAGTCCATGTTGAACCCCCAAAGTGTTTTTTATGATTTATAAATGTAGTAACGAGCTATGCTCATATTGTTTGGGTATAGTGGGTCAAAAGGGATGGTTGGCAAAACACCATCAATTTGTAAAGTATGTTTCCGTGAGTCGTTGAGACCACAAATATTATGAAAATGGTTTAATATGTTGTGTTAATGTATTCTGGAAGTTCTTGAGATGTATCGAGTCCCGGAAGTCGAGTTTTGCGTAAAAAAGGCATAACGTG
>BQNB010193037.1:0-11568 GCA_026074375.1 Tanacetum coccineum
CTTATCCATAATCTTTGCATCATGCCATCGCTTTGTTCTTTCTTTGTATGCTCGGGAATGTTCATAGGCCTCATTTCTTAATTCTGCTAATTTGTTCAATTATAGGTACCTATGTTTTCTTGCGGTATCTAAATCTGGATTTACATTTTTTAAGCCCAATATGCCTTATGTGCCATCTCAATCGGAATATGACATGCTTTTTCATATACAATTCTGAATGGGGTACTTCTGATGGGTGATTTATAAGCAGTCTTGAATGCCCAGAGTGCGTCATCGAGTTTGTCTACCCATTCTTTCTATTTCCATTCGCAGTCCTCTCCAAGATGCATTTAATAGCCCGATTGGTGTTTTTAGTTTGACCGCTTATTTGAGGATGATAAGGGGTAGAAATCCTATGCGTTACGCCGTATTTCTTTAATGTCTTTTCTAGAAGGGAGTTGCAGAAATGTGTTCCGCGGTCACTTATGAGTGCTTTTGGAACTCCGAATCTTGAAAACAATATTCGGATGAATTTTACTAACACCCAGGCGTCGTTAGTTGGTAATGCTTCAGCCTCAACCCATTTTGAAACATCAACAGCCACGAGCATGTATTTTTTGTTTCGTGAAGAAGGAAAGGGTCCCATGAAGTCAATGCCCTAAATATTAAAGACCTCGCTAACGAGAATGTTGGTTAAGGGCATTTGGTTACAAGAGGATATGTTACCGGCCCTCTGACATGCATCACAATCACGAATGTACCTTGCAGCATTCCTAAAAATGGTTGGCCAATAAAATCCAGATTCAAATACTTTCCTAGCGGTAATGTCAGCTCTGTAATGTCCTCTGGTTGGTCTCATGTGACAGTGTTCTAGGATTTCCTGCAGTTCCTTACCAAACACGCATCTTCTTATGATTCCGTCTGGGCATGATTTGAATAGGTATGGATCATCCCATATGTAATGTTTAATGTCTGATAAGAATTTCTTTCTTAAATGATATGTCAACCCGTGTGGTATAATCTTTGATACTAAGAAATTTGCATAGTCAGCGTACCAAGGGTCTTCTGCTGTTTCCCTTACGTGGACTTCCATAAGATATTCATCGGGGAAGGAGTCCCGAATTGCTTCCTCATTTAATGTCTCAAGATATGGGTTCTTTAATCTGGATAGGTGATCGCCATCCAAGTTTTCTGTTCCTTTTTTGTCTTTAATCTCAATGGTAAATTCTTGTAACAACAAAACCTATCTTATAAACCTTGGCTTTGCGTCCTGTTTGCTGAACAAATAATTTAAGCCAGAATGATCGGTATAGATGACAATTTTAGACATGATTAAGTAAGATTGAAATTTATCAAAGGCATAGACTACTGCCAGAAGTTCTTTTTCAGTAGTAGTGTAGTGTTCTTAAGCATCATTCATAGTCTTACTTGAATAGATTGGGCAGAATTTTTTATCGATGCTTTGACCCAAAACTGCCCCTACAGCATAATCGCTTGCATCATACATTAATTCGAAATCAAGTTTCAGTAAGGATCAAAGGCTTGCATACATTCATTTGAAAAAATAAATTTAGCATCCTTAATTAACAATTGGGTCATAGGTCGAGCAATCTTGGAAAAGTCCTTGATGAATCTCCGATAAAATCCTGCATGTCCTAGAAAGCTTCTAACTCCTTTTACGTTGGTTGGGTATGGGAGTTTGGCAATAACTTCAACCTTTGCACGGTCTACCTCAATGCCAGATTTAGATATCTTATGTCCTAGGACGATTCCTTCTTTAATCATGAAATGGCATTTTTCCCAATTTAACACTAAATTTGTTTCTTCACACCTTCCTAACATTTTAGATAGATTAGTAAGGCAAGAGTCGAACGAGTTTCCAAAAACAAAAAAATCATCCATGAAGACTTCCATAAATTCTTTACACATATCATGAAAGATTGTCATCATGCATCTTTGAAATGTGGTCAGAGCATTGCATAGCCCGAAAGGCATTCTCCTATATGCAAATGTTCCGTAGGGGCATGTAAAAGTAGTTTTTTCCTAATCTTCTAGTGCTAAAGGAATTTGGAGTATCCAGAGAATCCGTCTAGGAAGCAGTAATACTCATTTCCATAGAGCCTTTCTAACATTTGATTGATGAATGGTAATAGGAAATGGTCCTTCCAAGTTGCATCATTGAGTTTTCTATAATCAATGCATACCCTCTATCCGGTAACTGTTCTGGTTGGAACCAACTCATTATTTTTGTTTGTTATTACGGTTACCCCCTTTTTTGGGAACTACATGAATGGGGATAACCGAACGACTATCCGAAATGGTATAAATTAGTCCACTATCGAGTAACTTGACTATCTTAGCTTTTACCACATCTTGAACTTTAGGTTTGAGTCTCCGTTGTGGTTGCACAACTGGATTAAAATTGTCTTCCATTAGAATTTTATGAGTACAAAAAGAAGGGTTGATGCCTTTGATATCAGCAACTTTCCATGCTAACGCAGCCTTGTGTTGCGTTAAAACCTTCAAGAGTGACTCTTTTTCTAGGGAATTTAATAAAGAGGAGATGATAACTGGGAATTCCTGGTTATTGTTCAAAAAGGCATATTCAAGGTGGGAAGGAAGTTCCTTAAGTTTAGGAGGCTGCTTTTCAGCTTCAATCGTATTGGTGGAGAATAAAGTTGGATATTCGAGATGGGCTTAAATAAGGATGAATCAAGAGTACTTGAAGGGTGAATTTCTTTAACAAGGTCTGAGACTACATTATCTATAAGATCGACAGAAAGACATTCGTCATCTTCTGGTGTGGAAAATTTCATCGATTTCTTAATGTCAAACATCATTGTTTCATTTCTCACTTTGAAAGATATCTTCTTATTAAATACATCTATCATTATGTGATGTGGCTAAGAATGTTCTTCTAAGGATTATTGGAATTTTGTGATCTTCTTTCATATCAAGCACTACAAAATCCACAGGGAAAATAAATTTGTCGATCTTTATTATGACATTCTCAGCAATCCTCCTAGGATACTAGGTGGATTTATTTGCTAATTCGATACACTTGCGGGTCGGTTTTAATTCCCCAAGTTCCAACCTTGCATACATAGAGTATGGCATAAGACTAATGCTGGCCCCAAGGTCAGCTAGAGCCTTGTCAATGCCTAGTTTTCCTATTACACAAGGGATGGTGAAAATTCTAGGGTCTTTTTCTTTAAACGGGATTTTATTCAGGAGCACCGCATAACATCTTTCGTTTAAAATTATTTTAGATGTTTCTTATATTTTTCCTTTTCTAGTAAGTAGATCTTTCATAAAATTAGCATATTTAGGCGTTTGCTCTAAAGCCTTAAAAAATAGGATATTTATACTGAGTTGTTGGAGGTTTTCAAAGAACTTTCTGAATTGTTCTTTTTCTTTTTCCTTTTTTAGTCGTCCTGGGAAGGGGATAGAGTGATCGAAAGATTCCATAGATTTCTTAGGTTTATTAGGATCGTTATCACCACTCTTAGTTCTTGTTTCTTTTGTCGTAAGCCCCTCTTGTGAAGTTGTTACGTTTTCAAGAGGATTTTTAGGAGGTTTGTAATTTAGTCTGCTCCTGGTTGTTATGGCATACCAATCCTCTTGGATTGGTTTCAGTAGAACTTGGGTGACTTCCTGTTTCTCTATCTTGTATTATTTTTATGATTTTTCCTAAGTGAATTTCTATTTTCTTAATAAAAGAAGCTTGTGTCTTAAAGGTTTGATCACAAGTTTTCTTGATACCCTAGACTAAGTTTCACTCTCCTTATGCTTTATTCGGGATTCTTTGATGAAATTGTTTAGAGTTTCTTCTAAATTCGTAATTCTCCCCTCCATTGGGGTTTCATACTTATGTTGTGCCATTTTAACTTCTACAGTCATTATATTCATATTATTTTTGAAGTCATGAATTTGATTTAGAACTGTTTGAAACTCCTTGTTTTCAGTCTTTATATCTCCTTCGTTATACCATGAGAAAGAATGTGCGGATAATTCCTTGATAGCTTCCATTACCTTCGTCGGTGTCATTCAAGGAATTGGTCCCTTAGAGTTGAGCTTAAACCTTGTTTTTGTATCAAGTCCATGATAAAAGATTCTCAACTGTTCATGTTTATTTAGCTTGTGTTTGGGGCAGCTAAAAAGGGATTCTATGAATCTTTCCCATGAACAGTGCAATGGCTCATTAATTTTTTGTTTAAAGTTCCTAATCGATTCAATTTGTTTAATGATTTCAAGAGGAGGACGATATTCATCTAGGAAGGCTCGTTTGAATCATTACCAGGTTGTGATTGACCCTACGGGTAATCGTTTTATCCATCGTTTAGCTTTTCCCTTCAAGGTAAATGGAAAAGCCATCAACATAACCTGGTCCCTATCAACATCTGGGGAATGGAAAAGATCGATAATTTCGGGGATATCAGAGATGTGTTCATGAGGGTCTTCATTATTTTTTTGTAGAATAGGTTTTCTTTTAGTTCTTCAATGCATAGTCCCCAGAATTCGAATTTTATGTTTTCTTCGAATAATGGTTTAACTATTCCCGGTCCACTGTCGCTCCTGATTTTTGTCAGATACTCATTTTAGCTAATTTATACTTATATCAAATTATAACTAATTTTAGCTCCCTGGCAGCGACGCCAAAAACTTGATGCGTAAATTGTTTTTAATAATATTTTACCAAGTTTTAAATTTATAAATCTCGTTTATCGATGCACGCACTAACAGGCAGAGAACCTGGTCGTATGTAGTGCAGTAGTTTGGTAAATCCGAGTTCATCCCAAGAGCTAAGGTTAAATAGTTCTAATATGATTGTTGTCACGTTTGAAAATGGTTTTAAGTTTGATTTTAAGAACTACGAAAAGTAAATGCAATAAAGTAAATAGATAGAAGAATTCAGGGTGAAAGGCGTGCTAACCTAACCATTTCACTACCAATGATACGATTACATTTTCCTGTGCAATGTTCAATTATAAGTTCTATTAGTGGTTCTAATGTCGACAAACCCGAATTTTCATTTGAGGTTTGCCCTATACTTACTCTACTATCCCACATTCCCCTATGATCACACGAGCAGGGCGTCCAAGCTTGCAGTGGTTAAATTCCAACTACCCTTAAGACCAATCTATAATATAAACCGATTATTAACCCTCTCTGAAAGAGTTTCTATACTTTTAAAGTACTTAATGTGATAAAGGCGGTAATCTGGTTAATTCCTACACTAGGGATAGATGTCAAGCTACCTTAGTACCCCACTAATCCTAAGTTCAACATGGTAAGTCTAATATCAAGATTAACAAGATCTAAGCCACCCTCTATACTACCAAAACATGAGAATCAATGAAAGGCTATAGGGATATCTAACAGAACCGTAATAGAACAGGAAATCATAATTATAACAATAGTAGATACATGGTTAGGCCAGCACTAGGAGTGCTTAGCCGCTCATGGTAACAACAATGCAAGAATTAATGAATAAAAACATGGATTGAATTATCATAATTCTTTCAGAGGAAGAAATGAACGATTAAATACAATAGTTGTGCAAAGTGACTTCTCCCTTGGACCTTCTGATGAAATGCTTCAAACCTTGAGGGTTTGGTTCACCCCTTAGAACTGTGTGTAAAGTGGTAGAAGTAAATGATGCTGAATGAGCCGGAGGAGGGCTCTATTTATAGGCTTCAAAATGTTTACAGTGTTACCCTTGTGAGATGTTACGCTGTAATCTTGCTAAGTAAGCTTCCAATATTCTAGGCATAAAATGATGTTACGGCGTAACCTTGTCGCCTATGTTACGCTGTAATGCTGACTCAGATAAATCATCTCGTGTAAATTTGAATGTTGCGGCGTAAAGTACGCCGTAATAGGTGTGATGACTTATTTCTTTGTTGGAGTATGTTACGGCGTAATCCTTTGGGGATGTTACGCCGTAAACTTCTTTAGACTCTCCATTTTAGTGCATTCCATGTCCAAATCCCTTGTCTTTTGCTAAAATGCTCACTTTGTACCTGAAAACTAATAATAAACAATTAAGTAATGTTTTCATACATTAATAACATATTTGTAAGCATTTTATAGGGAATTTGATATTAAAATGTATTAACTATTTGATGTTATCAAATATCCCTCCACTTGACTTCTATTTGCCCTCAAGTAGAACCGTTTAGAATAATTTATATAAAGATTTCCCTAGTTTGACTTGAAGAAATGAATTTATAAGTTACTTATGCTAGAAAACATCAGAGCTGAACACCTCATGAAAAGGGGATAAAAAACACTCAACTCTCATTACTAATCTAAGTGTTTAATTTCAAGGTGATCACTCAATTGCACGGACATAGTATGTGTTCTATCATAAGCTTGGAAAGTACACAAATCTCCACCAACTAGAATTAGGGTCTAAACAGTCTTCAAGGCAACATGGGTGACATTTGGTTTATTGGGTGATATAAAAGGGTTAGGATAGACATGGGATACACTTTTAATGGTTGTTAAGATGAATACATGAAACAAATAGTCTAAAGTAATATAAGGCTGTCATAACTAGCTACTGTCCATCCAAGGCCCAGGAGTCTGGGTTTAAAAACCTGATTTTCGATAATGGGCTACTAGCTCCATTCTTCATATTTGTTGAGATGGCTTGGTGCAATAATGGGCTACTAGCTCCATAATTTTTTAATTTGCACCATCTTTACATTTTTTGAGCACAAGGGTGTCTTTTTAGTTGCACCCTCTTTTCTTTATTTTCTCTTTTTTTTAAACATGCAAATGATACAGGAGTTTATATCTTTTTAGTATTACCCCTGCAGCATTTGATATTATACTCACATCCCCCCACTTGAGATTAACAATGTCAAAAGTGATGACATAGGAGGGGGGGTCTTTATAGATCATAACTGATTGGTATTCCACGAATGCATAAAATTCTCATTCTCATTCTCCCAAACCATAGACTTAAATAGCCAGAGATTTCAACACAAAGAAAATAAAGACTACAGGGTAGGCTAAGGGTTTAAACAGGATTGGTTTGACAAGGTGATCTAAGGGTATCTTGCACTGGTAGTGAGCGCAATTAGGGTTTTTGTAACGCCCCGACCCAAAAGGGTAGAAGTATTACAAATATGGTGTGACATCAAAGGCATACATAATCATAACACAAGCATAAACAGCGGAAGTCTTAATAAATAACCAAAGGAAAAATAAGTCAACATGACTTAAGGTACATAAGTTCTCAAAAGATAGACATATCCAAACGAAATAACAAATGTCTTGAAAAGAAAACAATCTTATATAATCTAAACTAGATCTCTAGGGGTAAGTCCACACTCACACTCATATCCCAAAAGGAACCCAGCTCCTAGCTTAGATACCTGCCGCAGGGAAAAGAAAAGGGCGGCTGAGCTTACAAAGGCCCAGTGAACAGATATTTACTAATCGATGCAAAAAGATAACGGAAATATCAATAGGATTAGTGAATACAAAGGTACAAAGGATATTCACCAAAACATGATCAAGGAATACACAGTATAAGGTAAGGACAAATCAGAAGTCAATTCATAGTGTAGGGTAAGATGAATAGAAAATCGAATCTAGTCTAAGTACCAAAGCCCAAACAAATCATATCATAGTACACCATGGAGAGTAGCCTCCAATGTGTAAGACGTGATTGCACCCAAACTCAGTCACAAAATATCCAAATATCATAATGTCATAATCCCTCGACCTGCAAAGCAAATCTGGATGCATCCTACGCCTTTAAACAAATAATAATCTGCATAATGCGCTTATATATCTAACTGGGGGACGGTGTGAGAAATCACTCACTCACACATGAGGTCATGCCAAAGGTGCGATCAATGACACGGCCATGTTACCTTCATGGGCTAGGACACAAATATAAGTGGCTTGGGTCTCAACTGAAGGGTTTAAAGCAAGTCATATCCAAAGTTCTTTCAAAGGATCATATCAAAGGTTCAAAGTCAAAGGTTCAGTTATCAAAGGTTCAAATATAAAGGTTCAAATATCAAAGGTTGCATAGCACGGTTCAATGGAACCTCATGACAGATCAAATAAGGAAGCAAAATAAAAGGCTGAGGCAAATGTAGCAAAATCACATAGGAAATCAAAGATAGAGAGGAAGTATGTCATGAGAAACTCTTAACGATTAAGGTCAGAATATCTTGTACCTTATTGTAGCAAAAGTAATACCAAAGAATAAAACACTGGAATATCAAAATCACTCCCTCTTGACCAAAACCTAAAGAAATGATGAATTCGAATTACAAACCATTCATTTAAGTTATACTTTCTATTTTTAGTAACTTTCCATTTTTAGTAACTTTCCATTTTTAGTAACTTTCCATTTTTAGTAACTTTCCATTTTTAGTAAGTTTCCAAAATTATTAATATTCATCATTTGAGATTCTATTAAGTATTTTGAATAGTTTAGGGACTGACTTATAAAACCTTTCAAGTTTTTAGAGGGGTTAAATATGACAGCTTTCCATATTTTAGGGTTTAATATGCAAAATCAACAATTTTCAAGGTTAAAAGGGTAAATATCAAAGTTTCACATTTTATTCAGATTATACCTTCCATTTTCTGTATTTACAAGTCAAACCCTTAATTTTACATAATTTACTATTTAGTCCCTTTTGGTTGATTAATTAATTTAAATTTTCTTTAATTATCCATAATTACAAAAACAAGCCCATTATAGATTCAAGTATGACAAAAAATCATACTTTATTACTTATATACTAACTCAAACCTTATTACTTTTCAGAATTTAAATTTCAGGTCCCTCTATTTTAATTAATTAATTTCTTATTTACTTTATTATATGTAATTAACCATTTATCCAAAAATTTATCAAAATGAAGTTTATACCCCCAAACTTATTTTATACAGAATATATTAAATTTAATAACATGTATTTAAACAGACCCCATAGTTTCAGAAATTACAAAACAAGTCCTTATACTTTAAATATCAATTCGGCAAATCAATTAAATCCACAAAACCCTAATTAAATTTTTCCCAATCACAAACATAATTATTATTCAATAATTGGCATTAAATAAACCTGGAAAAAATAGCAAAACCCTAACCCTAATTCATTTACACATTTTTCTTCCCCTTTTTCCTTTTATTCGAAATCGGCAAACCAAGTTAAATCTCAAATAAATATTTCGAATCTTTTATAAATTTTTCCAACAATTGATCTGAGTCATATATGATATAAACAACCTTAGAAAAATATAAAATCAATTTTAAAAATATTATTTATGCCGATTTCATAATTAACTAAAAATTAGGGTTTCGAACATGATTTAATTTATAAAATCAAAATAACATGGATGAATATTTTTCTTAAGCATAGAACGAATTAATATGATGGAAAATGAGTTACAAAAATACCTTTGATGATTCTTGATGATTTTATGAATTATGAAATTCGGTTGCCTTTTCGAACCCAAAACAAATACCACAATCGAACCAAGCTTTAAACAATCTTCCCACTATTTTTCCCACACTCCTTGACCTTCAAATAACCTTATAAAAATCGTGCAAGCCCTTGGAAAAATTTGTGCCGCCTCCTTTAGGTTTTTAGGGTTTTCGGAAGTTTGGTTTTAAGAAATTTACAAATGAAAATGTATAGCTAAATATAATATGATATTTGGCCGAGTTCTAGGGCTTTCAAAAGATAAAAATCTGATTTTTAACTTTAGCCAAATTATTTAGTATTTATCCTATTTTATTTCATATTTAATGTGTAAAGTAATAATAATTAAATATACTTATTTTCGGCTAAATATATATATACCAATATTAATTAGTTTTCTTACATAACATAATGTATTTTAATCTTACAAAATTTTCATAATTGCCATATATTGTATTTCCATAATTTTTAACATTTAAATGAATTTTATTCATGCTTTTATGAATTTTCTTGCATTAGGGGTATTTTGGTAATTTTACACTTGATGAGATTTTTAGGTTTTATAGTTTTACACGGGGAGGTCGACAAGTCAGTGTGACAAGCCGATAAACACACACATATAGGCTTTTTGGGTGATTTCCTAATATGCTGCCTTCTTGAACAAGTTCTATTCCAAATAACCAATTAGGTCTTAACAAGATTGTACATGCCATGTTCTAAAGTATACAATTACTATCGGCATCTAGTATTTGGTGGATTTTATGTATAATAGTTGATATGAATAATAGATGAAAATGGAATATTAGGCTTAATCTCAACAAATTAATTACAGGATAATAATGTGCTCGACAAAGATTTATTTTAGTTTAGTAAGAAAAACATGTCAAAATTGGCATCATTTTTCAAAGAAAACTAGGAAATCGAAGGCAAATATAAGTCAAGTGGTAATTCTACTCCCATCCCCTTACTTGGTTTGTACAATGTCCCTATTGTACAATTAAGGAATTGAAATAATGAAATAAGAGTAGAATTATAACAAAAGACTCCCCTGAGTGATGCTCTCTTCTCCGAGTGATAATTGCAAGAGTTGACTTCTTGCAAAGTGTCTATAGACGAACAACCTCGTTTCCCCTGAAATCACTAGACAACAAAGAGCATTAAACGTTCATAGATAAATATACACTACAATCTAACTCACTTTCGTAGGAATCACGGTTGCATTTAGCATATGCAACAAGCCTTTTAAACCAGTTGGTGCCCCAAGTGGACGAGTGAAGTCTCGTGAGGGTTTCCAGGGAACACACCCACAAAGTTCATTTACTTGTACACAGTTTTTGAAAAGGTTTCAAACTTATTTTAGTTTTTCAGAAAGGGTTTTACGGCGTAACCACTGGATTGATTACGCCGTAAACATGTGGTTTTAAAATTTTGAAATTTTGAACAAAAAGGTTACGGCGTAACTAATGCAAGACATTACGCCGTAATGATATCTGTTACGGCGTAACCTTCATGGTTACGCCTATACAGAACCTTTATACCACATGAAAACTAGTCGAGGAGACCTTGAATTCCATTTCTTTGTAGAGAGAACCTGTAAAATAAAGTGAGAAACCAACAAAAACCAACTAATATGCAGAAAATGAAAGACGGGTTGTCTCCCGACAAGCACTTTTGTTTATTACTGAGTCTTTAAGTTAGACTTAAGATGCTTTATATTTTTGCAAAGTAGAGAGTTTCCGGTGTGGTGTTTATATCTACCCCGTAATATTTTTTTAATCTATGCCCATTGACTTTAAAATAGTCTTTGTTCTTCCCACACACTTCCACTGTTCCATAAGGAAACACCTTGCTAATGGTGTAAGGACCATACCATCTTGATTTTAATTTTCTCGAGAAGAGTTTTAACCTTGAATTAAAAACTAGAACCTTGTCCCCTTCATGGAACTCCTTATCCATAATCTTTGCATCATACCATCGCTTTGTTCTCTCTTTGTATGCTCGAGAATGTTCATAGGCCTCATTTCGTAATTCTGCTAATTTGTTTAATTTTAGGTACCTATGTTTTCCGGCGGTATCTAAATCTAGATTTACATTTTTTAAAGCCCAATATGCCTTATGTTCCATCTCCA
>BQNB010193038.1:0-11568 GCA_026074375.1 Tanacetum coccineum
GTTTCGTTTATTTTAGGGATTAAGTCATAGAATATCAACGAACTTTCTTCATTGTCTCATTTTGGTATGTGAACTATGAAAAAGATATGTAATAGTGATGTGTCGTTTATTATAAGTAATTATATTATCAAGTTTTACTATTTATATTTTGCCTACTTTACCTATTAACTAAGACTAACGGGCAGTGTACCCGATCGATTGTAGGTTCGTTGGTAAGTAGGGTATCGATCACTAAGAGTGAACGTTAATACTTAATCTACTAGTATTCTAGTTATCTAATGTTAGTCCTAATTAATCCTAATTAAACCTAAACTAACGCAAAAGGGGGGGTTTCAGCCTGAGAGACTGACACGAGTTTTGGTTTAATCTAAACTAATAAGGCGATAAAGTTAGATGGTACATCTCCCTAGACTCTAGGTTTATATTACGGTTGATCATGTCACAATCAACCAAACCCGCATAAAGCTCACACCGTCAATTATAGTCTATCTAGATGACAATATTGAAACCTAGCTCATCGAGGCTTTACCAACTTATGCCCAATAGTTATCTATATACTGGTAGTCTACAATCCACTTAACTACCCAAGGAAACATAACGTTATTTGTAGTCCTAAGATACCTTAGTCCACCATTCACTTAACCAAAGATAGAAGCAAGATTTTATTTGTAGTCCTAGTGATCCAGATATATAAATAAGCTATATGTAGTATCTATCCCAGACTCTAGTCTACAGCCCAAATAATGATTAAGTTACAGCACTTTATTTGTAATCCTAGATCCAGTTGAATGATAGATGAAAACATAATCAAGCAATAAACGGGTATGAAGTGATAAACATAATTAACATGCAATGAAAGAGTAAACAATCGATATAAACAAATCAAAACATCAAATTATCATAAACTTGGCTAATACCTACAGGTATTAGCCCATTATCTTTGTAACAATACACAGTATCATATTCGGAATGATTAAAGTAAGGTTTATAATGAAAATGATACGCTAACCGAACAAAAATTGAGGAGTATAATGATTACAAGAGTTTTCCTATGGAATTAATGCACTTGCAGGACTTTCTCGTCTTCTAAAATCGTCTGAGAATCGTACTTGGTGGTTAAAATCTCTGAAAACTGAATGCTAGGTTTTCTATATATAAGTTCTGAAATCTCGTCGATACGGCGTATTAGAGGGGTCCAATACCGCTTATCGGGGGTATCTAACGCCGGCTCCACGATTATAATATTCTGAAATAATCTTTAACCGCTACTCAATACGACGTATTGAGGTCTTCTGGATACGACGTATTGCGAGTAAAACGTGCTTGTTCTGAGTGTTGACCAAAGTTTCATATACGGCGTATCTGCTGATGTAGATATGACGTATTCTTCAAAGTCAGACAATGGTCTTGAATTCGTCTAAGTCTTGAGATACGGAGTATCTGTCTAGAATGATACGACGTATTGTTTAGATTCAGTAGACTTTCTTGAACTTCTTCGTTTATGCTCCAAAACATGCTTTTTTCTCCATCTTTCGTCAATTGCTCGATAATAACTAAAATTCATAAAGATAAGCAATTAAGTATCAAATCATATAAAATAATATAAAACGAGCAATATAGATAGGATAAATGATGCTAATAATTAGACGTGATTTGATGTCATCAAATATCCCCCCACTTGAATCCTACTTGTCCTCAAGTAGACTTTAGATTTAAATTATGAAAACGTATCCCAAACGAATGTCTAGGATTTTTCCTTTAAGCATTTTTATCCAATTACTAGTGCACAACCAAACACCTCATGAAATAAGAAATGAAATCACTCAATTCACTCAACTAATCTATGTGGTAACATTTAGTAGTTCGCTCAATTGCTCTGTTGTGACGAGTATTCTATCATAAGCTTGGCAAAGATGCACATCTCCACCACTAAAGCTAAGGAGTAACAAGTGTAAAAGGGTAAATTGGGTGAATATGATAAGGCTTAGGGGTTGATCATTCTTTTTAATCTCTATCGATACCAATATTCCATAAAATTTGACAAAACTACAAATGCACGCCCAAATCCATGACCGCGACACTTTTGATTGCTCACTCTCTAACTCGAATAAGCTAAAGAATAGGATTAAGTAATCTTTACCAATGGTACTACACCAACAAGGGCGACAAAACCACACATACACATTCAAATCCATGAATGAGACATGCAATTTATGAGGTGGCAAATGGGTCCACTAAATAATAATTGTAATTAGTGTTTAGTGTGTCATATATTTTAATATTGAGTAAAATGACAGCTTCGGGATTGTATAGTTGTATGCATTAGAAGTAGATTTTGCCACAACTAATCCAACCCGTGCCATTTTAAGCTCATTTATTTTATTTGACTCATTTGAGATTAAAAACAACTTAGATCGAGCCATTCATAAGTAAATGGTCAAATAGATGAGTATATCAAAAGCAAATTAGTTATATGTTGGCTTTCAGTCGTGACTGATGTTCTAGGCTTGTGATGGTGGTGGTGCAGCGTATGCTGAGATTGTGTTGAATCTCCCCGACGCTATTGACCCAAGTTCCCAATCAAAAGACTCTTCTTCCTCTTGACCGGATATCTTGAAATCTGCTTCAAGTATACAACCGACTGAGTACTACTGAATGCTTAAAGTCTTGTAAAGTTAATACTCCTCGAGTCTATCTTCAGCAGTCGATCGTTTTACATTTTGCATACAATTGTTATACTCTGCCTTAAAATCGATCTGTACAGTTACGAGTCTAGTTGAAAGTATGTGTAGGCACTATTTGTTAACCCCGCGCAGGCATTTCATGTTGAGCTTTATTGACTTGCTGACCCTTTCCTTCTCGGTTCTTCCGAAAAAGTTATCTCAGAAATAATTGATTAGTCCACTGTTGAAACTTACAGTATTAAAATTTTGGTGTGATTTGCGTGCACATCATTTTTGTTACCTACTTTTCTCCATTGAAATTTTTGCCATTTACTTGCAAAACATCAGTCACTCCTCACATCACGTTCCAAACATGAGCAAAACACTTTCTTCGCCGAAAAACTTCACATTTTTAGGTAAGTAGTTAATTTAGAATCTCGAGTATAGTAAGGTAAGCGCTAGAGGTACGTGTAAAACCGGCAAATCTCGACCTCTGATACCGGTTTTGGTAATTTCGTTTTAGTATCTTTCCAAGCTTCCATCTGGTGTGTCTCTAGGTACTAATGTACACCATTTTACTTACCTACAAATGTGAAGTTTTTCGGCCATATGTTATTTTCACAAACCTTTATATGTTATTTTCAACTTAAATTCGGTGATATGTTATTTTCACAAACCTTTATAAATTTTCCATCAGGTTTTAATGTCATTTTCGCATTAAAATTAAAGTGAGAAACCATGACTTTCAAATAACGTCTATTTCCCTTTCATTCGATACGTGCCTCTAACTACAAATACCCAAAAAGTTATGAAAACGATTTCCACTATGCAATAAACATTCATTGGGTTTCCGTAAACCCTCGAATTCCACCCCAGATTTTCACTATTAAGTTACGATTTTTATTCCCCGATAGATGTAGTTTATGTGGCCTAAGTATTTTTTTTTTTCTTTTTATCTAGTTTTGGACTCGATATTAATTTTTTCCTTATTAGATTTGAACCTTTGACTTTCGCTTTTAAAGGCATTGAGCCATCCCTTGTGATTTGACCTAAATATCTTTGCATATGACGTGTGTTATCTTCTTGTTAAAAGTATAGATAAAAAGCATAAGAATTGAAAACGTTTATATGAGTGTTTAAGACCTTTTTTTTAGTCTAAGGTGGTGGTAAAATAATTGTGAAAAAAAGTGAAGATTGTGATTCTTTTTAGTGTCGGATACTCGCTTTGTATCTTTTGAAAAGAGAGGTTAAAAATTTATTAAAAGTCGGTGACCACCCTATAGATGGGTAGATAGGTTGGGTAATGGGCAACATGTAAAACGTAGTAGGTAGCAACATTTGGATGATGACCTTACTCTGTCCCAATTTGACCGAATGAAGGGAAATATGTTGCATACGTGCATGCATTTGCAATTTATGAGGTGGCAAGGTGGGCAATTTATTTTATTAGAAATAGATTTTGCACAACTAATCCAACCCGTGTCATTTCAGCTCATTTATTTTATTTGACCCCTTTGAGATTAAAAACAACTTAGTTATATGTTGGCTTTGAGTTGTGACTGATGTTCTTCACTTGTGATGGTTGTGGTGCAGCGTATGCTGAGATTGTGTTGAATCTTCCCGACGCTATTGACCCAAGTTCCCAATCAAAAGACTCTTCTTCCTCTTGACCGAATATCTGGTAATCTGCTTGAAGTATACAACCGACTGAGTACTATACTGAATGCTTGAAGTGTTGTAAAGTTAATACTCCTCGTGTCTATCTTCTTTGAAGGAAATTCTAGATTAAATTGATTTTCAGCAGTCGATCGTTTTACATTTCACATATAATTGTTATACTCCGCCTTAAAATCTGTACACTTACGAGTCTAGTTGAAAGTATGTTGAGCTTATTGACTTGGCGACTCGTTCCTTCTCAAAAAGTTATCTCAGAAATAATTGATTAGTCGATATGTTATGGTTATACATTAGACGTTCAACGGACGAGTCGAGATGTTATGGTTATACATTAGACGTTCAACGGACGAGTCGATATGGTATGGTTGTACATTAGACGTTTAACGGACGAGTCAATATGTTATGGTTATACATTAGACGTTCAACGGACGAGTCGATATGTTATGGTTATACATTAGACGTTCAACGGACGAGTCGAGATGTTATGGTTATACATTAGACGTTCAACGGACGAGTCGATATGGTATGGTTGTACATTAGACGTTCAACGGACGAGTCGAGATGTTATGGTTATACATTAGACGTTCAACGGATGAGTCGATATGGTATGGTTGTACATTAGACGTTCAACGGATGAGTCGATATGGTATGGTTGTACATTAGACGTTCAACGGATGAGTCGATATGGTATGGTTGTACATTAGACGTTCAACGGACGAGTCGATATGTTATGGTTATACATTAGACGTTCAACGGACGAGTCGAGATGTTATGGTTATACATTAGACGTTCAACGGACGAGTCGATATGTTATGGTTATACATTAGACGTTCAACGGACGAGTCGATATGTTATGGTTATACATTAGACGTTCAACGGACGAGTCGAGATGTTATGGTTATACATTAGACGTTCAACGGACGAGTCAATATGGTATGGTTGTACATTAGACGTTCAACGGACGAGTCGAGATGTTATGGTTATACATTAGACGTTCAACGGACGAGTCGATATGGTATGGTTGTACATTAGACGTTCAACGGACGAGTCGATATGTTATGGTTATACATTAGACGTTCAACGGACGAGTCGAGATGTTATGGTTATACATTAGACGTTCAACGGACGAGTCGATATGGTATGGTTGTACATTAGACGTTCAACGGACGAGTCGAGATGTTATGGTTATACATTAGACGTTCAACGGATGAGTCGAGATGTTAGGGTTATACGTTAGAGGTTCAACGTATGAGTTAGGGTTGTACATTAGAGGTTCAACGTATGAGTTAGGGTTACACATTAGAGGTTCAATATTAGAGCCATTATGGTATCCTTTAACCGCCAAAAACTCCCGCCAAAAACTCCCGCCAAATACTCCCGCCAAGCACTCTTCTTTACCATAAAAGCAGATAGTATCTTATCCTCCCAAGCACACACACTCTTATCCTCACAACCACCACCACATTCACCACCACCTCGATCAATTGCCACCAGATGGAGCGATATGATCAAACTTTTAAGTGCACGTGTGAAAGAGGAAATGTGGTGTTGCGAACATCACGCAAACCTTACAGTTATGGTAAACAATACTACGCATGTCCTTGTTCAAAGGTGAACTATCAAAACATAATTATTTATGTAATATAAAATAATTTGCTTGTCAAAATGACTTTTCTTATGATTTCCTTACTACGTAACAGCCATGAACTCAAGATAGAGGATGTGGCTACTTTATGTGGATGGATGACCTCAGGCTCCATATAAGTTCTTCTTCTGGATCGTCAACACCTCTAAGTTCTTATCCGGGAACTTCAACACGTCCAAGTTATTCTCCGGGAACTTCCAGATCTGCACAGAATCTCGGAAAGGCAGAGTGCTCAAATTGTAAGTTCTTGGCTGAAAAGATAAAGACACTAGAGGCAAAGATAAAGATAATAAAGGGAGCACTAGAGATGAAAAGGCATCCCGAGAAACACACACTTGAGTCAGCTGCAATACTTCACGAGCTTTATAATGACATGGGAAAACTTGGTTTGGAGTAGTTTTTCATTAAGATAAATCAATTTAGCATTTGGAATGTAATTCATATGCTTTAATGTTTGAGTGTTTATCGATTTCTAATGTAATTTAATGTTATAATAATAAACGTTAATCGATTAGGAATCATTTCGTGTATTTTGATTATTTATTGTGGTTTAACTACATTCAATTCAGTTAACTTTGAAGTAAATTTATCAAATTATCAAACTAATAAATGATAAAATAAATAAATAAAAATAACATTTCACACTTTTCTAGTAGTGTTTGTTAAAATATATAAAGGTATTTTAAAATAGATTTTTGAACTATAATTGGTAATTTATATCATTTCTGAATTTATAAAAAGTATTTTAAATTTTTGTATAAAACCTTTATTCCACCTACAAACCTTTTTAAAATTGTTATAAATTTGGTGAAATGGCGGGGTGTTTAAATTTGGTGGAAATTTTCATAAATTTGGGGGCAAATTTAGGGTCGACATTTGTTTCTAATTTTGGGTCGACAATGTCGACCCTAAACTCTTTACATATATAAGTTTTTTATAAAATATATAACTTTTTATGAAAAATATAAATTGGTTCGTTTCGGCCGGATCGGTCCGGTTCCTCGTGTCGTATATAATTATTATATAAAATGATTTTTTATAAAATATATAATAACTTTTTTATAAAATATATAACTTTTTATAAAAAATATAAATTGGTTCGTTTCGGCCGGGTCGGTCCGGTATCCCCCCCCCTCCCCCCCCCCGCCCCCCCCCTCCCGTTTGCGTAAATAAAATTATTATAAAAAATGATTTTATATAAATAAAAATCATGATTTTTTTTATAAAATATAAAACTTATTTTATAAAAAAATATAAATTGGTTTCGTTCGGCCGGGTCGGTCCCGGTTCCCTCGTTCGTTAAATAATTAATGAATACAAAATGAATTTTTATAAAATATATAGATTCTTTTATAAAATATATAACTTTTTATAAAAAATATAAATTGGTTCGTTTCGGCCGGGTCGGTCCGGTTCCTCGTTTCGTATATAATTATTATATAAAATGATTTTTTATAATATATATAATAACTTTTTTATAAAATATATAACTGTTTAATAAAAAAATAAATTGGTTTCAGTTTCGGCTGGGTCTCCACGTTTCCTCGTTTCGTATATAATTATTGTATAAAATGATTTTTTATAAAATATATAAAAACTTTTTTATAAAATATATAATAACTTTTTTATAAAATATATAACTTTTTATAAAAAATATAAATTGGTTCGTTTCGTCCGGGTCGGCCCGGTTCCTCGTTTCGTATATAATTATTGTATAAAATGATTTTTTATAAAATATATAATAACTTTTTTATAAAATATATAACTTTTTATAATAAATATAAATTGGTTCGTTTCGGCCGATTTGCATCACTTTTGAAGGGGTTAGTTATTAAGACCCCCTCAAAATTGATGCCAATACACCCCTAAATTTTTATTTTTTTTAATTTTTTTAATTTTGTTTGTATTATAAAACTGTGAAATAAAAAAACGGAACTAAAAATATAAGGTTTGATAGGTCAAAAGTAGTAAAACAGGAAAAATACGGAGCAAGAAGCTGTCTTATCCGACAAACAAAAAACTATTTACAAATGTCTATTGCTACAAACTCGATCGTACTCCAAGAAGTGATGCAAAAAATGTCTTCATCAAAACGCAAAAGAAGAAATGGGAATTACAATTCACATTTGTTTTATCATCTTCATCAAAACAAAATAAATCAGAAGAATTGGTTAAAATTCAATTGAAAGAGATAGAGGAGGATCAGAAGTTAAGTGATTCTTTGTTGGAACACCATTTTTCTTTGCAGAAAAAAATCAAGGAGAAAATGAAATTAGTTAAAGAAAAGATACTTTGAGGAATACTTTGATTACCTTGGAAAAGATCATTTTGCTTTGCAGATAAAGATCTCCATCGTTATATTTATTTATGTTTGGTAGTTTTTTTTCATTTTGGTCTTTATGTATTTGGATGTTAAATGGTTATGTTTTATGTTTAAATATTAGTGTCTATGTTTCTATTTTCTATTACAGTTATGCTATTTATTTTGTTCTTTGATATAAATGATTTTTGTATAGATTTGTTATCTGAAATAACTTTTAGGGGGCAATTGCATATATACCCACTAAAACTTGCATATTTGAATATATACCCAAAACATGCTTAACTTGTATTGCACATCATGCATTGAAAACTTGTGTTTTGGGTATATATGCAAATATTCAAGTTTTAGTAGGTATATATGCAATTGCCCCTAACTTTTATCTACATTCATATTTGAAATAATCTTGGTCTTCTTTTTGTTTGTACATATAAAAAAGATTAATATCTCTCTCTTCATTTAATGCAAAAAAGTAAGTAATTCAAGTATTGATTCATAATGTAAAACCTCTAATACACAGATCAAAATAACAAAATGGTTTCTTTAATATTAATACATAATTAATACACCTCATTACTTAAATAAAATCATATATTCACATTATGCAACAACTAAAAGCATAT
Organism: Tanacetum coccineum; assembly: GCA_026074375.1. NCBI lineage: Eukaryota > Viridiplantae > Streptophyta > Magnoliopsida > Asterales > Asteraceae > Tanacetum > Tanacetum coccineum. The sequence goes on from BQNB010193038.1 coordinate 8,929, forward strand.
ATCTACAAAATCCCAGACCGGACTACCGGTGCAATGGGTTCAACCGGGAACTGGAGTCACCATCGGTTCCGCTTGCCAATAATAGTCGTCCGAAGATGAACCGGAGAGGACCGGTCGGATTTGATAAAAACTGGTTAACCAGGCCCCACCGGGATCAATTTTTTTTATTTCTCCTGTTAATCGTCAAAAGATACCCGCCGCCGCAACGCGCGGGTACCATACTAGTCATTTAGTGATATCATTAGTGATGTGTGCATTTTATTGTAGTAGAGTATTTATTTGAGAAATCATATATAAAGTACGTAAACAAAAATAAGGGTATGTTCTTAAATTTTTTTTGAGAGTGGAAGTGAAAGTAATATGTGAAAAAAGGAAAGAAAGTGGTGACTTTTTGTGCCAAAAAACTTTATTGACTTTGACCGAAACCTAAAGTGACGACATCATGTAGTCGCTACATGTTGTATGTTAAAGTTCTTGCTTTTTTTCCATAAAAGTAGATCTTATCCTAACAAACACACTTTGCTATCCTCACAACCACCAACCGGCACATTACATACTCACTCATATCATCATAACCACGTCCACATTTACCACCACCTCAATTACCTGCCACCAGATGAAGCGATATGATCAAACTTCTAAGTGCAGGTGTGAAAAAGGAGATGTGGTGTTGCGAACATCACACAAACCTTACAGTTATGGTAAACAATACTACGCATGTCCTTGTTCAAAGATGAACTATCAAAAAATAATTATTTATGTAATATATAAATAATTTGCTTGTCAAAAAGACATTTCTTATGATTTGCTCCCTATGTAACAGCCAGGAACTCAAGATAGAGGATGTGGCTACTTTATGTGGAAGGATGATCTCACGCCCCGTCTAAGTTATTCTCCTGGACTTTCAACACCTCCAAGTTCTTATCCAAGACCTTCAACACCTCCAAGTTATTCTCCAGGACCCTCTGGATCTGCATTGAATCTTGAAAAGGCAAAGTGCTCAAATTGTAAGTTTTGGCTGAAAAGATAAAGACACTAGAGGCAAAGATAAAGATACTAGAGGGAACACTGAAGATGGAAAGGCATCTCGAGAACCACACATTCGAGTCAGCTGCAATACTTTATGAGCTGTACAATGACATGGGAAAACTTGGTTTGGGGTATGTAACACCCCATTATTTGACATATAGCAGCGGAAGCTAAATTGGGGTATTACTTCATGAATCAACAGTCATAATCATAGAAAATGACTCAAAAGAGACGTTTTAGAAAATTTAGTTATCATTCAATATTATTTTAGAGTTTTACAAAAGGAGGTCCCAAAATACATATGAAAACATAGAGTTTGAATGATAACAAGTTTGGACGTCCTCAAGTCCAATGCCACTCCGTGCCATATGTTGCTCAATTACCTGAGATAAACATGCTAAAAAGGTCAATACAAAGGTTGAGTTAAATTCACAGGTTTAAAATGTAATAGTTGAATACAAGTCATCATAAGTGGTAATAACTGTACAATTACAATTATTGCCCTAAGCTCATGACACCAACACGTTAACATGGAAATCACCTCGGTGACATTATTGAGGAACAAATGTCCTTTTGGAAAGGTAACTTGCCAAAGTTACCCATTATTCTCAAATATAGTGCGTTTGATTACCTCATGTATAGGTAAACACAAACGGGATTCGTCAATCCCAATAGATCTTTCCACAATATTCGCGTTCACTCGCAAGTGATTAATGGTTCATGATTAAATGCTATTGGCAGTAGAGGTAAACTTAGGCAATAATATATCAGGATAGCATACAGTTGGAAAATACTTGTATTCATGGTTTATAACATGTATCCCCCACGGGATTTAGAAAAACATATAAAGGTGGGACAATGAACTCACCTTAATAAGGTAGTTGATTGATTTGAAATTTAATTCAAATGGAAGTAAACAGCCTCGCCACGCAACCTGAGGTAATATGTCAAGTCTTAGTTTGATTGTTTCAAAACTTTATTTCATAAAGTTTAACGTAAATGATTTTGGTTTATTAGTTTGTGAAATTATCGTATCACTGTTCGGGCTATCATAATCCAGATGTCATGTAGTAAACGTTTGAGGAGTTAGGACACTTTAAATCGTAAATCCATCAACTCGTCAAAATGTCTACCCAAAAAAGCCCCTCACATGAAATTACCTAGTAACGTGATACGTTATAGTTTAAATGATAGGATTTTATCTTTTCAAGTTTCTTCAAAAGCTAGTGGATGATAAATTATGTTAAATATATAACATAATTATTTTATAGTGTTTCGATTGATGAATGATAACGACAAATGTGTCGGGCTTTATTAAAATCGAGTCTTATAAGGGTTTTAGCCGTACAATAGCAACGTACTTTCTCTATTGTTTCGTTTTGGTACGCGAACTTTTTTTGTTCCACTTAATGTAACGAAGTTTCAAGTTTTGTGTTAATTTGCACCATCAAACTTGTTTTACCGAAACCAGCTATATTTTTGTTCCACTTAACGACCGTTTGCAACGTTAGACTTTTTAGCCAATGAACGTTAGTCCTTTATACTAACGGTTGTTTATTTTTTTATAATTATTTTTTAAATTTATACACGTTTTTATATACACATTTTTAT
>BQNB010193040.1:0-11568 GCA_026074375.1 Tanacetum coccineum
TGAGAAAGTCTATGGAGGATCTATGTAAGTGATGTGTATCTTTTTCTAAACTATGAACTCCTTTTATAGACAAAGGGTCCTATACATGATAAGACCTAACTAGATCTCCTAAATCATAGGGATAATCAGAGTACATTCTATATATAACAATAACGCGTATTTGACTATGTGTAGATCTTATCTTTATGCTATAGTGGAAAGTCTTCAAGCAGTGGAAACCTTGCAGTGGGAAAATATACTAACAGTGGGAAGTTCTTCTAACAGTGGGAACCATTCAACTAACAGTGGGAATCCCTTAGCATTTTATTCCCAACATTTTCCCTTTAACCCTTAATGCTCGATAATTTTCAAAATACAATTAAATAAGCCCGAGAAGGGCGGGAAGGCCAAATCAACACCCAAACCTGTTGGATCATTTACTGAATAAATCTTAACCTTTAGCTTGTAAAGGGTTTGTTCCCTTAGATAATTCTAAGGCAACAATAATGAAACATTGATTTGAACACTATTGATTATGCGGAAACTAATCAATAATGCTAAGAAGAACAATATTAAGAATCACAAAAGAACATTATATTATCACTTGAATCTGCCTAGATTACAGATTACAAAGACTATGATTGCTAATAGATCTCTATTGATCTGTGTAGAACTATATCTACTAATTGTGCCCAGGGTTCCTTTTATAGACTAAGGAAACCCTAATGGGCTTTACAAAATGCGTATAAAGATCATGCATATCCTTTCCTAAGATATCTCATGCATATCTCATAAACGGTACTAACTATTTTATACTAACGGTACTAACTATCTGATCAGTACTAACATTTTGTACTGTCAGTACAAATTACAACTAGCGGTACTAACTAATATAACTAACGGTACTAAGTCAGGAATGCATAATTCCTAACATTCAGGGATTACCGAATTTGGGAGTTATCAAATTTTTGATAATTGATTAGATCAAGGATGATAAAAATGAATGATTGTGTGGAAATCAAATCTTGATATGATCTTTGATAATTTTGACATCTTCAACTATCCATTTTTATCAGCAACATATCTTCTCAGCAACACAACAACATCCAACTAAGTTGGCTTTGTAGTTTTTGGGCAAAACTACCAGCCCTTATTAGAATTTATATATCCTTTTACAGTAGCCGTTGCTCTTGGATAAGCCAATTACTTCATTGTAAACAACAAGGTGAAAATTGATAACCTTATGTTTTGATAGGTAAAACTATTAACTTTCAAAGGATTTGATTAGTCTTTTACCGAAGCCGTTTGCTTTTGGACTAGTCATTGCCTTCTTTGACATAACATTGTGCATTGAAAACCTTATAGTTTTTAGCAAACTATCAGCTATCAACAGATTTGATTGTCTTTACCAGGAACTGTTTGATCCTGGGTATAGCCAACTCTTAACTGTGAAGCAAGGTGAGTTAAGAACCATACAATTTTTGGTAAATTATCAACCATAAACGGATTTGAGAAGTCTTTACCAGAAGCCGTTTACTTTGGACTAGTTCAATTCTTGTTGTGTGTTTGAATGGTGAATTGTTAGACCCATTTGTTGTGTGGCTGGTTAGCCAACACCCAAACCTTTCTCACTTCTATTCCCAGTATTACTCTTCATTAAGTTGTTGCTTAATAAATCTTACTAAATGTAGTGCAACAGTACTTTCCTCTTTAATCTCCAATCCCAAATCAAGCATTCTTTGCAACGATTCCTTTGAGAGAAGGTACCTTCTTTCAACTAGCATGTAGATGATTGTCCCATCCTTAAGCTCTAGTATACAAACTCTACAAGCTTCATACAGTCTCCATCTAACAATCTCCCATTCTTGTTGATTGTTCCAGAAATTACCTTCATCATTTTCTTCTGTTGAGGATTCCATCATAATCTTTAAGTCTCCCCATAAATCAATCAATACTTTGGGTGTGATTTCTAAGTAATGCTTCATCACCAAAATCATATAATGAAACTAATCTGCCTATCAAAAATATGTAGTACCTCCATTAGATAGTTAAATGCCCTGAAGTGCCCATTAACTCTGTAGACAACAAGGTAATCCCCATCTGGTGATGAAACCTTGTGCAACTTAGAAACAAAAGATTTTGTCTCCATAATCTCACTATCTAAGGTACTATCAAATGTAACAATCCTTAGACATTTTTTGTGTTCATCATCACTATCATCATCTGGCTGTGGTTTTGGCCTTTTTCTAGCAATCATCTTCACATGACTACTCTTTCTTTTCTTTGTACCCTGTTCTGCCACTTCTTGTTCAGCAGGTACCTTTGTTGTGTCTTCTTCCCTTGGAGTTTCATTGACAACCCTCTTCTTTTTAGGGTCTTTAGATTCTTCATTCAACTCCTTAATTTGTCTCTCATCCTCAGCAGAACCAATAGCAATAAAGTTTTTATCAGACCTTTTAACCTTTTTATATAAAACTTATATTTCTTCAAAGTACTTGTTCTTCAAATCAGCATGCTTCTTTCCTCCTACATGCTTTAGATAGGTCATCATTTGGTTTCTTAGCTGAGTTCTTGTTGGTGGTCTGCTTCTGATTGCAGCAGCTCTTTGTTGAGCAAGGAACCTACTTTTGGAGCTAGTAATATTATCACAAGAAATTTGGCTCTCTCTTAATTGTAAATGTTTCTCCTCCTTCCTCTTTAAAGCGTTTGCAGCTAGAAGTCTATCAGTCTTCAATCTGAGCCTGAATATCATTATAAAATCTTGTATAAGAACAGCCTTTGTAGCTTCTTCCTCAGCTAACTTTTTCATTTCCTCTTCTGCTTCCCAATCCTCTTGCGCCTTTCTGGCTATTTCTTCATCCTTAGTAAGTTTATCAAACTTTCTTCAGCTTCACAATCCCTATGCTCCAGCATTGACCAGCTTCTTCCTCAAGTACTTTCTTGCCTTTGTCTATGGGATAAATTTTTAGGAAGGGCTTCAATGTCATAGTTTTTTCTCGATTAATGTCAGCCTTGGTCTATCTGGAATCTTTAGCATCTTTGATCTCAACACCTTTTTGTTTAGCCTTAGTTCTGGCTCATAGTACCAAAACTCAGCAATGGCTCTCTTTCATCTTGGAATTAGTTATAGGTGCAAGTACTTTCATTGAAGTTCATTATTTTGGTCTGCAGTACCCTTTATCTAGCTTGTTGGTACTATAAACTTCTACTTTCTTCTTGGCATTATCTGAGTACATAACTTCGGGCTTGTCAGTACTACCTTTTGGCTTGTCAGTACCTTCATCTGGCTTGATGGTACTAACTTGATCTTCAGTACTAACTCCCTTTTCTGCACTTTCCTTTTCTTCAAGCACCACAGAGCTTGTCCTCCCCTCATCTTGAGCATCCTCAGACTCCATGTAGTCCATTGCATCATCCACAATATCATCAAGATCATCAAAAGCTGGATCTTTATGCACTGTAGGTTCAGCTTTGGCAGGTTTCCTCCCCTGTTTGGATACAGACTCCTTTTGCATCCACTTTTTCTTTAATGATTTCTTTCCTGCCAATCTTTGCTTCATGGATACACTCTTCATCCAAGCCTTGTAATGTGTGATAACAGGTTTAGCTTTCTTCTACCCAGCTTTCATTTTGTAAGGCTTCTGATATGTTTTTGGGTTCTTCTTGGGAGAGAAAACATGCTAACAAACAATTATGATGATCTTTGTGATTAGTTCTATTCTGTTTGGAGATGTAGCTCACAATGCTTGTTGTGCTGAAGAAAGCACTTTTGATCTTTCTCTTGTTTGAATCTGTGACTTAGGATCTCCTAAAATTTGATCTTTTGGATGATTTTTATGAATTCTGAGTGTGGGAATAGGACTGACATTAATGGTGTCATCCATATTGTTAAAATCAGTCACTGCACCCACATTCTCATCATCATAGGCTCCATTGAATATGCCATCACTTGCAAAATGGATCAGAGTATCTTCTAAATCAGGCATATTTGAATTCAATTGGGTAACATCGGCATTAGGGGGAGAGAGTTGATGCAACAATAGGTTATTTTTCCTCCGAAGATAGTTAAATGATGAATCACAGCATTTGCACCTGTGGGGATTAGTACTAGGCAAGCACTAACATATGGCATGGGAGACTAGTACTAATAGAATGACCTACCTAGTACTAAGTTTGTTTATACTGGTAGTTTGAGCCTGCCTCTTTTGAGATGCTAATATTTCTCTTTTCTTCTTTCAAAAGCTTGTCTTGTGAACATCATAGAGCTTTAGCAATTCACTTCTTGAGCAATCATCTTCTCAAGTTCATTTGTAAAGACTTGTTATCTGATGTTGTCCTTCCTTGTCAGCAACTCTTCTGAATCCTGTACATCATTGTCTTTAGGAGAAATTCAGAAGGTTTTTCATGTGCAGCTAGAAGCACATCTTCTACGGGATTCCTTTTCCTATGAGTGTGTAGTGGACAGCAGTAGTATTCCTGAGATGCGTCTTTATCCTTTCTGATGAACCTTGCAACATAAGATTCTTGTGATACATGATCACATTAACCTGATTTTCTACACTAAAGGATATAGTTCATTGAATTGGTTGAGAAAAATCAAGATCTAAACATCCTATTATTACGGACCATTTCCTGTCACATTTGGTTATTCTTCAAAAATTGATGTGCAGATTCTATTATTTTTTTTTATATCACTTTTGGTCACCTTTTGTTGTATTGCTCTAAAGGCTTTTACTAGTTGGTAGAGTATCCAAGCAAATATCCTTCATCTGATTTCCCATCAAATTTGCCCAAAGGAAATCTAATGCGTGTTTTAAATGGTTAAGGGGCACAAAAAGGTCTATTTTAAACATATTACTAGGTGAGTTACTATTTTAATAGTTCATAAGGTGTCTTATTTTGAGGTTTGGTCACTAATACCCTATTCAGTACATAGCAGGCAGTATTTACTGCCTCTGCCCAAAATGGGATAGGTAAAAGTGAATCTGGTAACATAGTTCTAGCTGCCTCAATTAGGGTCCTGCTTTTCCTTTTAGCAACACTATTTTGCTGTGGAGGGCTAGCCACACTTAACTCCTTTTTGAAGCTTTTTAGCACTATTGCATTCATTGCTTGTTCTTAAATCATGTCCCATTTCACATCTAATGATTTTTTAACATAATTTTTCAATTGGTTTTCTATGCGTTCTGTTATAAATTGACAAAGGATTATCCAGATGTTTTCATCCTTCGGTAGCTAAGTAAAAAATACCCAACTATTCTGCAGTTAAATCATCAGTCACAACCAAGCAGTACCTTTTCTTGTTAATACTTTCTACAGAGACAGGTCCAAATAAGTCCATATGAAGTAATTCTAGGGGCTTTCTGATGATTCTTTCTAACTTGGCCTTACAGGAGGCCTTATGTTGCTTACCCTTCTTGCAGGAAACACAAGTGTGGTCATTCACAAAAACTTTTGAAGGTAAACCTCTAACTAGGTGACCTTTAACAAGTTTGTTTATATTTTTGAAATTCACATGACCTAATCTCTTGTGCCATAATTTATGCGAACATCTACCTGGTAACTGACCCTCAAGTTGACCACCTCTAAGGCGGCCATCATCCTCCTCTTAGTATCTCGGACCGTAGTCTCCACAGTGTCTACAGAACTACAATCGACTCTACGGGCCATAGTGGGTCCTGACTGTCTCGCAGCAGCAGCAGAACTCTCCCCAACCTCACACCCATGTCTAGGAGTAGTAAGTAGTAGCCTCTTCCGAGGTGGTGTGTCAGCCTCAGGAATATCAGCTCTACGGCTAGTGGATGGTGCAGGTAGTGGTATATGTAACAATGGTGGTGTCCCTGATAGGAGTCGTGGATGATAGGTGGATGGTGTTGCAGCTCTCATCTGAGCCATGGCTGCTCTAGTACATGGGGGTCAGATTAGTGGGGGTAAAAAGGACGATGGTGGTGGAGGTGCAGAAGTAACCTCAATAATGTATGCCTCTATAGGTGCCTTATCCTCAGTTGGCACTAAGTCCTCTGGGTGCTCAGGCCTAGGAATGTACACTGGTATATGATCCTCCAGCTCTATAGGATCAGGTACATACTCTGGAGAACGTGGTGCCTGCTCCAGTAACTGTCTGGCAGCCTCCTCGTAAGGATCCTCAGATGGGATACTCCATGATCGTGCCTTAGAGTGAACAGAAGTATAGGTAACTGCGGAATCAGCTAACATGACTATTGTGACCAGCAGAAATAACATATATGAGTATATTATATAAGGCTCTTATAGTAATATACATTTATATCTCATGAATTCGATGTTTGAAAATGGTTATAGTCCAGTAAAAACATTTGACCTGGTTCTCTATAACCTTGGCACTTGATACCAATCTGTAACACCCCCAAATTGGGTCGCAGCAGAATAATGGTCCGGGGCGTGTTACTTCATAGATCAATAACATAAGATGTATATAGAATGACTATAAAGTCGTTTAAAACTGATACATTGGAATTAACAAAGTATTTGTTACATAAGCCGAAGCTTCACTTGTCCACTTGTTCAAAATACAAAGATTTCTAGCCCATAACAGTTTGATACATTGGATTTGATAAAAGACTTATTACACAAAGCATGCAGCTTTACTTGTTCAGTGTTTGATATTACAAAGATTGACAATACATTTCCCAAAACATATTACATCCAAATCTTTAGCGTGATAACCAAAAGTGTCACCAATGTATCCCTGGCACCTCGTGCCTATTGACCACCTGAAAACATTGCTTTAAAACGTCAACAAAAATGTTGGTGAATTCATAGGTTAGTTAAATTAAATATGCAGGACCGCCAGATCTTTCCCCGTGATAAATGCAACAGATGCAGACACACAAAATCCGATTACGTTTTCCAAAGCTCATGACACGAAGGCTCGACAAATTATTCGCAATAATAAATATTGCTATTCTGCCCGATCAGATGTTCAACCCTAAACATCCCAAATCCGACATGTCTATAACGTTCTTTCCCGGTGAGTAGCGTAATCACACCTAACAAGGAGGTCAATCCCCAAATATGATCTAATCATAACATTGCGCTGCTCGACAACTAATGTAATTCACAACTACATCTATGCAATTGACAGTTCATGATAATGGGCTCAACTTGGGTTATCGCTACTTAGGCAAACACGTAATCAATATAAAATATACACTTGCGTCCAATTTATAAAACAAAGCATGTTTCCACCCCAAAGTTATAAATCATTGAAATCGTAAAAATATGTTGGGCATAACTCACCTTGAATTACAGATAACCAAATATCACAGATAGTGCGTCACGTAAATGATCGAATGCAACCTAAATTAACATAGTTTTCGTAAAGCCACTAATCGCTTTGATTAACTAACATCATATACAAGTCTATGTTAGTTCCATCATACTAATCGTTCGGTTAGCTATACAAAATTTAAAGAGGTCATTTAGTAACAGTAAGAGGAGCGAAGACACTTTAAATCATAAATTCCAACAACGTCCGATACGCCGACCTCTCGAAGAGGGCCTCAACATGTAACTCCCTTAGTAATATATACCTTTGTTAACCAAAATAATTCTATATAGCTTCATCACCGTCTATTTGTAATTTAGAAATCGTTGTTATAGAGTGAAAACGTTTATAATTATCGATTGATAAAACTACATCACTTTCCCGATTTAAAAACCCGTTTCTCTGCGTTTCTTACGTCCACGTCCTTTCGTATTGAGATGATGAATAAAAAAATAATTAAATTTTTATATTTTTATAACCTTCTGTTAACAGTACTTTTACTGTTATCATGTTGACGTTTTATAAATTTAATTGGTCGTAATACCCGTAAATGCAATAACTTGTTCGTTTTAATCCCGATATTAATAGCCGATTCTTCTACCACGTCCTTTGTTTAACAAAATTTAATCACATTTATTAATAAGTGGTCTGCTGATGAACAGTATTTTTTACTGTTCAATACCGTGTTTATAAAATTACTTTTTATAAACTCGAATTATCGTAAACGTCTTATTTTATATTCGTTTTAGCTCCATTTTTAGTAATTCTTTCGAGCACGTTAACCTCGTAATTGAAAGTTTCAAATTTATTTTTATGCAGTTTAAAAAAATTAATGTATTTTGTTCATGACATTTAACGTTTTAATGAAAATAGTTTTATACATTTTAAGTATATAAACTTGCGTAATTCATAAACAACTTTCGTTTTAATCGAAAAATGACGTTTCATATTGTTTTTGAGAATACTAGAAATATGTATAATCGTTAAAAACACCAAACTTTCTGTTTTATGTAATAATCTTAAAAAATTTATTTTATAAATCCGTTTTAAATTAACGTTAACTCGTATTAGCGTACTTTTTCCGTTATTAAGCGTTTTTATCGAGTTTCTTACCTTTTTTGAATTGTCATGAGACGTATTATCTTTATAAAATGTCAAACCCACTGTTTGGATTTTGAATCCAAAACAGCCCCTTATGATACATATATATACTTATTTGTTTAACTTGTTTTATATACTTTTCAACTAAGTAAATTTCCACAAGTTCTTAATAACTCATAATATACTATGTTATACATATAGTAATGTCCTTAGGTCCATGATTTGTCTATTTGTCCAAGATAACAAGTTCATAACTTTACATAAAATCATAAATTTCCTTAAGTAACTTTTATGTAAAAGTTTATACCTAAACATTTTCCACTTAAACCAACATGTTAACATACTTATATTTCCATTATATCATGATATTACCTATCACATAACATAAGAAAAAGTGTACAAAATGATCATCACAAGTAAAAACTCCTTTTACATGTTCAAAAGTCCTAAATGGTGATTCTTGCTATAAAGAACTAACATATGCATAAAAACTCATGAAATGAAAAGATAAAGGCTTTTAGATAACCTTATGATGAATGATGATGATGAGAAATACGTGCTAAACCCTTGTTTAGACTTTAAACCCAAGCTTGCACACTTGAAAACCCTAGTTTTCTTAGAAAACCCTAATCTTGCAAAACTTGCTTCAATACTTGTAAACCTTTAACCAACCCTTGCAAACACCTTAGGTTATCATAGGAATGATGTATGAATGTGTGTATGGTCTTGTAAAATCAAACTATGGATTATATAAAAGGGGTGTTTGATGCCGTGGGTTTTGAAGGAAGAAAAGGGAGAATGGTTTTGATTTTTGGTAAAGTGTTGAAGTGTATGTGTTATCTTTCTTACTACTTGCAAGTATATATGATATAAGAGATAGCCTAGTGTATAAAACAAAGACCATAATGACCAAGAGAGGGGGAGGGATGGCCGGCATGGGCATAAAGGTGTGACTAGTGGTCAAAACCACTAGTCATGCTTATAAGTCTTGCAACTCCATACTTGCACCTTGCCTTAGGTAATGTTTAGGTGTCCTTGTGTTCCCTATTATGGAGGTGATCCCATGAAATCAAGGAAGAAATATCTAGCTTATTTCTTGTAATAAAATGCAAGTATTATACTTGCTCTTTTGAAAGTGTAAGTAAATATGTAAGTGTTGTCTTGTTATATAAAATGTATACTTGCAACTTGTGAAGTCTTGCTTATTTCTTGTATATGGGGCGTCCCATATGATATAACTATGGATAAATTTTATAAACTTTGGTCATTGAAAATAGAAATAAGCATTTGTTGAAGCGTAGATTAATTAACGTGGTTCCGGGTATGCCTAAACGTACTCTATCGCGAAACGTAATAAATTTACGCAACCAATAAAAATAAATTGAACAATGTTAATAATTATCCTCAAAATAATTACTTAACCCTTGCTTGATGTAAACATTTAATTGTTTGATGCCCGTTTACATTGAACGCTAATATTTAGCGTACGCGATTTAACTTAACGTTTACGATTTAAAGCAAACGCGTACAATACAAAAGATACATTGTGGATTTATTGACGACGTCAATGACCCTAAAACACGGGGTGTTATAGTCTCCCCCCGTTAAGTGAGCCTTGTCCTCAAGGCTTAAGACGCGGCACTTGACGACGGTGCGGTCTTTGTGAACAGATGTGGGTATTTCTTCCGGAATTGATCCTCGCGTTCCCACTATGGAGCTCTTCTCAAAAGTTTGATGCATTTGGTCACTTTTCCTAAGGGTCTCACCAACAAAAGTTGATCCTAAACACGAAGGTTGTTCATACGAATACATCCTAGGTGAAGGCTCATATGGTTCTTTAATTTCACTAGGGGAGGCATTTTGTGTGTAAGGATATTCTACTCCACCATTCATCATTTTATATACTTCCTTAAATATCTTATTAAAAGATTCTCTAAGTGCTTTAAAATCATGTCAAAGATAATTTTCAAATGGAAAATTTTATGAAAACTCTCATTGTTCTTTTCGTTAACGACTCAAGTGTGATTTCATCGATCATGGCGAGGAATGACATTTTTACGAACAAATATACAAAGAAGAGATAGACTACGAGAAAGCTAATGTACGGAATTAAATTCTCACTTGAAAGGATTCAAGCAAGTAGAACTAAGTTAAACTATGATCAAAACCTAACTATTCCCCACATAACGGCTCCAAAACTTGATGTGCAGAGGTCGTAAGACTTCACAGGAAGTTTTACAATACCCTAGGCAGTGTACATAATCATTGCAGTGTATTATAGGCAAGAGTTGGGGGTTGTTATTGTTCTCTATGGGAATAGGTTAGGAAGGCTTGATCATGGTCTAACAGAATTATAGAGGTTATGAGAAGATTATTTTTGTGTTTTTATTTTAATAAGAAAGCATGTAAATCTATGGTTTTAGAGGTTAGTTTGTTTAACTAATTACTAAACTAATTAATATCTAATCTACCGGTGATAACTTTATGATAAGCAAGTGTATTTAGCTAATCATGCACTACTTCTCAGATTGATTCTTCTAGATCCGTTGCTTTGTCACACTTGTGATGATCTGTGTAAGTATTTCCTAGGTCATGAACGGATTACACGAACCGGCCGTCTATTTAATATTCTGTTAAGACAACACACAAGTAAGGTAGTATAAAGATTATTACAAGGCCCCTATGATTATATTAAATGCATGTGAAATAACTTAAGAAGGATCAACCATATAGTGGGTAAGGTAGTATGAAGACTGTTACCGATGGTATCTTTTCTACACTAGTCAGATTTCCTTAGACATATCAATAGCGATACTGACAAAAACTAGTTTTCTAAAGCCTAACGCGCATATTCATGAACAAGAAACAACATCAAGAGGATCTAAAACCTAAGTTTTATGCAATCATAGATAAATACAAAGGAGGGTTTAGCCTCGCATGTTATAAATAAAGCAAGAAGATAAATTAATCAAACAATACATAGACATATTGAATGATTAAAAATAAATAACCTTACTTGATTAAAACATGGATTCAAGGTAGTACAATAGGGTTTTGAGGACCTAAAAATGACCTATAAAGCTCCTAAAATGACTAGGGTTCGTCTCCCTGGGGTTATACAATGTTATCCCAAAGTTACACACTAAAACCTTAAAAACAGATTTATATTTATAGAGATGTCG
>BQNB010193041.1:0-11568 GCA_026074375.1 Tanacetum coccineum
AACGATTGCCAAATATCTTTAGAAGTTTTACACATAAAAATTCTTTCGTATTCCTTTTTAGGTAAAGCATTATAAAAAACCATTTTAGCTTCATTATGTTTAGCAAGTTTCTTTTTAAGATCATCATCTTGTTTTCAAAAGGAACTATTTCTAAAATTTGAGTTTCTTTTTTCTAGCAACCGGTGGAAAATCACCACTCAAGATAATATGCCAAAGATCTAAATTTTTTGCTTTCACATAAGTTTCAAATCTATTTTTCCAATATAAAAAATGATCACTTTCAAAAAGAGGTGGTCTTTGCATAGATTACCCTTCTAGATATTTATCCGAATCAAAGCAATCTCAATTCGCTTTTCCTATTCACTAGTACAATGCGCGCTACAACTAGCAACCCCTTACTAGTAAGGGAAAAGGCTAGCGCGCAAGGGCTGATGAAAAGCCAACAACTTGTTAGGACTAGGTTTTGGCTTGCCCCTTTCTTCTTATTAGTAAGGTAGGTTTGGAACCCTATACAAGGGGCTGCTTGCTGCTCACCCCTATCTCTAAAGGGGTGCACACTCGTTACCACTAAACGATGAATTCGGGAGCGGAAGGAGGGACTCGAACCCTCAACCTCAGCCTTGGCAAGGCTATGCTCTACCAATTAAGCTATTTTCGCCAGATCGGTTCAAACTTTAATGTACAATATACGTTAAAGATCTTGGGTGACCTTGGCTTCTGATACCAATTGTGGAAACTAGAAGAGGGTTGAATAATTTTTACCGTTTTAAATTAAAACTTAGATTATCGACTTATGTGAACACAAGAGATATACACAAGTGTATATGATAGCGATGCAATAAGTAAATAAGTAATCTACAAAATATGAACAAGTAAAGATAAGAAAGATCAAACTGATGACATAATGATTTATAGTGGTTTGGTTACGAAGCTCCTCTTCGCCCTACTCCACTCCCCAAGTACCCAACTTGAGAGTTATCTTCACTATGTCAACAAGCTCCCTTAAGGCAGAGAAAATCGTACACGTCGCTTACACTTTTTCCGAAACTAAGCTAAATACCGAGTTCTACTTCGAGATAGAACCAATCTAACACATTATGTATTTTGAGCCCTAAATACTAACCTATCATACACATATGATACACACAACACACAACACAAGATATACAAGATGAATGATTACCACAAACGTGATGACACAACTAAACTATTAACACTTGAAGCTTGACGTCTTCTTTAGTGTTCTTCACTAAAGAGTGGAATGAGTTGATCACTTATAATGGATTATGTAACAAGTATAATGATCAAAGTATATAAGAGATAAAATATGTATGTGAAAAATATTTGTCAAGAGTTATTAAAAATGAAAGCTTAAGGTTGCTATTTATAGGCAAGCTTTTGAAATTCAAATGCTGTCCCGGACAACTGTGTCGTGTGACCCACAGATCCATCCTATGTATTTGGTGGATCCGTTGGTGGCACTGGGACAACTATTTGTCATTTTATGATTAACCCCAAATCTATACAAAGTATTGTTTTGTACTTATTAAAACTAGTTTATTAGATTCTTCTAGAACAAAATATTTTTTTATCACCAATAAGGAAAGATTTTCTAGATTTGGAAAGATTTAGAAAGATTGTTTCTACTTATGGTTAATCTTATTTTGTCTTACATGATTGATATAACTAGCTTATAATTAATCATGTGTTAACTTAAATCTTTGATTAGAAAGGGTTTATGCAAATGATAATATTTTTCTTTGATAATTAACTATGTTTAATAATGCTATATTCATACCTTAAGTGATTTGTCGTCGTCAAGTAAACTTTTGACTCAATAACTTGTTTACGTAAACTTTTACGTAGTATGACATTATATTTGTTATTATCAAAACATAAAGATCATTAAATATAAATATCGTTTTTGCAAGACCATTAAATATAAATATCGTTTTTGCACGAATATTTGTATTAACAAAAATTACCACCCCTAATGCTCTAGACGAGATACTTGTTTTTCGATATAATCGATTACGTAAGCCATATAAAAATATATACCACATGGCACATAAAATTTAAGCAACTTTAGGCCCCATTAAGACATTGCTAAGGTCTTTCCTAGCTTTTAAAGTCGTGGATCTTAACAAATAAATTTAATGTCTATGTTTTCATTCTTGATCATCACAATTGCATAAAAGCCTTTTTAACAATTAACAAGATCATATCATATATCCTTCCATGATAAATTACATGTATTTATCATGGATGCCTAATTAACAATTAATTTAAACATAAAAACGATCAATTTACAATTAAACGCATCTAGTTTTAATCTTACAAAATTTTATACAACCTAGAATTCGTCTAATTAATTTTATAACCAACAAAGATTTAAACTTTATACATAAAGATCGAATCTTTTACACATAAAACCGCCCAAAGGGCTTAAAAATTAATCAAGAATCCTAATCTTGTCAAATTTTATTACTTGTAACTACAAATTCTACATGACGGCTCTAATACCATTGTTGGGTTTTTTCAACTTTTAACCATTAAATACACGAGTACACAGCGGAAAGATTAACATGTGTAGAATCATATAATTAACAAGAGTTCAAGAACGTGTGTACCTTTTAGCAATAAATGAACCACCGTCATACGCGTATGTATTACACCACACGAAACCACTAGGATCAAAGTGGGATCCCTCTAAGTCGACACACACAATACGTTCTTAGCAAACAAAAATAATGCAAGTACTCATGCAGTAGATATAACAAACTACTCCTTCGTTCTTGAATCAATCAACACATGAACAAAACCACCTAGTAGTGGTATTCGATCGCAAAATGAAGCCCTAAAGGGTGTTAGGTTCGATTGCACGACAAAGGGAGAAAAACCGAAACCGTTTACGGTTTTGGGTAATCGGATCGACCAGAGGAAAAAAAAAAAAGAAATAAGCCAATAGGAAGATTTAAGGTATTGGTTTCAGCTTGGAAAACAAGTGAACCTAAGACCCATTTATAACCCTTATGACTTACTATGGCTTGCAAGTCAAGCACTTTCCAATCCTAAAAAGGAAAGGGAGTTAGGCCGACCTAGAGGAAAAGAGGGTGCAAACCGCAAATTTCCCTTTTCGATTTTGCATATTAGTCCGATAACCTTTTAAACACTAATTATTAATTCTCGTTAAACATTTAACGATCGTTTTTAAATCACTAATTAATATATTACTTTAATATATTAATTCGTTGTTCTACATATTAACGTGTGCGTCCCCGTAGGCTCGAATAGATTTCTAGACATATATTATTTATACGTGGACATATTCCAACAAAGCATTAGTCTCAATCTTACATACATAAACCAACAATTCCTTTTTGTTTTTCATAGTTCTCTTGTGGCTAGAAACTAAATGATTGTCTTCAACTATCCTAAAGGATTTAATGATACCCATGCATATAAAGGGTCAAAATACTTTATTCGAAAAATATACTTTATATTACCACGATTCTTAAAAAAAATATCCAAAATTATCATCATAACCCTTACCCAATTTCTAACATCTTTCAGGAATGGAATATATTTCAAAAGTTATTGTAATGCCTATGTGCCCATATGGCCATATATAATCACGTACGTACATATTTTAATTTGTAATTATATATACAATTTCCTTTAAAAAATCATTAACAGTTACGTGGATTGGGTTGCTAGCAATACTGACTGGAATATGAGTTTACTCATACGGTTTTTTCAGTTTACTCTAATATTTTATTTTAAAACAAACCACTAATCTCTTACAAAAGAAGAAAAAAAACCAAGATGAATTTTTTTTTTCTTATATTTTTTCTTGTTCTCAAATAAGGATGAAGAGCTTCCATGCGAATAAAGATATTACCATTACATCAAAAGAATGCATAAACTTTTAGATTGGATATTACCTAACTATATTGTCCCATCATCACATATAGGTATTGGACTTTCATTACTCACTATACTCATTGGATTATCGATATTGTACATCATGGCCAAGAAAAGAAAGCTAGCTTAACTAAAAGAGAAGTTTTTTGAACAAAATGGGGGTGCACTATTGACGGAGAAACTAAAATCCAAGGGTGGCACTGGTTGGGGATCCCATGAACATTTTAGTTGCAAGAGCTAGAAGAAGCAACAAATAATTTTGCAGAAGGTAAGATACTTGGTAAGGGAGGTAACGGTAGTTTGTATAATTGAACTCTACGAGATAAGCATGTTGTGGCAATCAAGAAGTCCTAAAAACTTGATAAAGAACAATGGGAATATATTAAAAAGTAAAGGTTATCTCACACAGATTAGTCCACTATAAACGGGATGTCAAGGAATTTCCATGAGACCATGAGTAGCTGGGACTGTGGTACCAATAAAATGATGGCAATATTCCGACTAATTTATTAAGAAAAGGGTATGAGGAAGATGGTGGATGATTTTGTGAGAACTTGTTTGGTCTGTCAACAGACAAAGTATTCCACCCAGGTTCCTGGTGGATTACTTCAGCCATTACTGATTTCTAAGGCGGTATGGGAGGAGGTATCTATGGATTTTATCATGGGGTTGTCCATGTCTAAAGAGTTCATGGTGATTTTTGTGGTGGTCAATCGACTCACTAAGTATGCCTATTTCGGCGCACTTCCTACTAGTTACAATGCTCATCGATTGGCTGAGTTATTTATGGATATCTCGTCAATATCACGGTTCCCTAAGGCGCATGTCAAGATCGGGATGTGATTTTATAAGCCAATTCCTATGAGAGTTTGTTCAAACTAAGCGTACTCAATTGAAATAATGTACCGCATACCACCCGCAGACGGATGGGTAAATGGAGGTGGTTAATCGGGGGCTGGAGCAGTATTTGCGGGCGATGGTGTTGGAGCAACCTGAACAGTGGTCCAAATACTTAGGCTCGGCTGAATTTTTTTATAATTCAAATTACCATAGTAGCATCCGCATATTACCATATCAATATTTATATGGAAAATTACCCCTTCTCTTATTCCATATCCACTTGGAAAATCTAAATTGCAGCCCTTGACGATATGTTGGTGGAACGAGACATGTTGATTCGTCAGCTCAAAGGCAATCGCCAATGAATAGTGATAGGAGACAAATGTTAATCAAAAAAGGCGTGAGGTGAAATTCTCGGTAGGAGACAAGGTGATGGGAAAGTTGCATCCTTACCGACAGATTTTGGTTGCTAAACGGCTCTCTAACAAGTTGTCAAAACGTTTTTATGGACCTTTTAAGGTCAGCGAACTGCTTTAGAAAGGGTAGCGTAATCGGTTATTTTAGAGCCGAAAATTGGTAAAAAAAAGTTGGTTTGAAGGGAGTAGCAAGTAAAATTCACTTGTTTTTTCCCATGTGTCCGGTGTTGCGACCGGTAACCAGAGAGAGGAAAAGCTGGAGGAGTTCAGTTGTAGCTTGTTAGTTTGAGAGGGCCATCCTATACGAGCTGCCGAACGTCCACCCTAGTATGGGTCAGAAGTGTGATATAGATCGAGGGAAGCCCGACTGCAGTGGACCAATAGCTCACCAGAAAATGCAACTTGGGAAGGCCTGTGTGAGTTCAAACTAGCTTACCCTGATTTTCACCTTGAGGACAAGGTGCTATTTGAAGTAAGGGAATGATTACACAGAGCCGGCGCAAGTGGTGTGGGCCAAGACATACGAGAAGAGTATCCGTTGCTCCAAAATGGCAACGAGATTACGTGATGGATAAAGCCTAAAGACTTGGTTGCTTATAAAGATGATGAGGATTTAAAATAGTTTTTATTTTGTTTGGGTTATCATTTAGTTATAAACATACAAATCGTTTATTAGCATATTTTAGGATTTGATAAACTTATTTTACAAGTATTTATAGTGTGCGACAGATTGGATTTATCATGTTTTCTCTTCTTCTCTATTTTTGGAGTTTGTGTTCACTTGAAGAACACAGGAAGATTCCTAATTGATCGTATCATTATCATTGGTTGACCCAAAGATGATATCATCCACATATTTTTGTACGATTAACATACCTCACTCATGTCACACGCCCCAGAACTGGGCCTGTACGAATACGTCCGAGGGCGTGACGTCATCATAATCCGAACACAAGGACACAAGAGAACGACCACTAATGGACGTTTTGAAAATCATAACTCGTTGCATTGTTTAAAAAAATAAAATAAGTTTTTACAATAGTTAAAGAGATAAAAACATTTGCGGAAGCATAAGTAAATATAGCATAAGCATAATTTGGTTTTTTAAAAGACAACGAGTATGAATATTTTGCTAAGTCTTGAAAGAGTATCATATTGCACGTAACTTCCACATTAGCACATCAAAAGTCCAAAGTAAGCACCTGATAAAGACATCTACAACGGTCAACATAAAGTTGAAAATTCATCATGTTTTAAGTAAAACATTTATGAGGACCAAAAACGTTTAGTGAATACAGCTTCACTCAATGTATTACGATAAACATTTAATAATCAGAACGTTCAACCAAAGTAGTGTGGACCACAAGTTTAACAGTACGTACTTGAACAGTATATAGGAGATATAACTTTACATACAAAGCACAATGGAACTATTATAACTGATACAATATCGCATGAAAATTGTATCTGTTGCCTCAAGCTCATGAAACAGAACCGTAGCTAATTTATCACAGGGCATGCTACATCCTGTTTCATATTATTCCTCTGCCCCTAGAAACCGGTGTCCCCAACACAAAGACCACCATAAATGGTTTAAACGACATGACATATACCGTATGTTCTCGACGACAGCAACAAGTAAGGCATGCTTACCCGGATAGGGATAAATTAGTCCCAATGATCTATTTAATCACTGCGCGGGCTCTAACCGTCAACCGGGTATCCTCCGGTCGAGAAATTAACAGTTCATGATAATTCGGGCAGTAGTTCGAGGTTTGTTAAGCAACTTAGGCAACACGTAAATAGGATATGGAAACTGAAAAACACTTGTGTCCAATGAAGAAATAATCATTTTATTCATAACAACTTTAAATGCTTAATCCCATAAGTAGAAAGAGTGTGATATCAATCAAGTAACCAGGTTTGTAATTTGTGTGTAAACGAGTTGGATATCGGTAAACGAAAACAAGTTTGGTAAACGAGCATGTTTCTTCTCCAACCCCCAAAAGATAATAAAACATTTATTCAAAACGAGTAAAATGTGGGGCTATGAACTCACCTTGATGTTGCAGAGCAACTAGCAGAAATGCAAATAATAATCACAGCACAAACGAAGAACGGAACGGCTTGACCAAGAAGTTGCAGCTTAACTTAACAGCTAAATCCCACTGGTTTAGGATGATGAATTGGGTTTTCCGATGCTGAGCACATCAAACTCAGACATCGTTGATAAAGGGATTGATTTCAGTTGGGTGAGTTTGGTGGATGGTTAAAAAAAAATAAATCGAGAAAAAACACACGCAAATATGTAATATATTCCGTATATATATTACCTAAGACAAATGAACAATTAATATAGATTCCATCATGGTGGACGTATATAATAAAGATCAAACATTCAAAAGGAAAATTCGTAGTATATACTAGAGGTGCAGGGTTTCGTGCGGAGTGGCTTAAAAGTATTATATAAGAACCTGGTTAAAATAATGTGTAAAGTAATAATCGACGCTTTTCAAAAGCACCAATTTAATGATAAAAAGTTTATTGCGTAACATAAATACACGTTTTAAAAGTTACGAGTTAGATAAATGTATGTTTTAAAGACTTTACAAAATTTAAAGTTGGAATTAAAAATAATATTTATAATTTAATATTTCTTACGCGTTTTATTAACCTAAACTAGTTTATCTGTATATAAAAGTATAGTTTTTCGTTTATTGACCGATTTATTGTAAACAACCACTTTTAATAATCTAAATAACTATATAACTTTTGTCATTTTTTTATATCGATTTCTAAAATAGTATAAACTTTAATGAAAATTTACTAAGTATAAAGATTTTTAGAAATTTCGGCATGACTTTGCCGTTTGTATGACGTTTCCATTTTTACCAAAACCAATGTTTTTCCTACTTTTAATCAATCAAGTTGCAATCAACTCGCGTTATTCCATACCTATTAAATAAACGGATCAAAATATGTAAAAGTAACATCACTAAAACCAAACACACCCTATGTTGTTAAACTTGTATCCAAACGCCCTCTTTGGGCCGTTATCCACAAAACCAAATGCACCCTAATGGCTGAACCAAACAGCCCTATATGGGCTGTTAAACCCAGTTCCAAACAGCCCCCTTAGGCTGTTAACACCAAAACCAAACACCCCGTTGGCAGTTAAATGCATTCCAAACACAATCTCCCCTTCGGTTTGGCTGTTTTAACCCAGAAGAAAACCAAACACTCGCCCATTTCGGGTTGTAAAACAAAGAAACAAACACCCTTTAAAATCAATAAAAATAAATAACTTAAACAAATAAAACTAACTATCTAGTTATTAGTTTTTATAAAATATATAACCAACCAAAAAAAAAGAAAATATAAAAAGAAGTGATGTGGTGGGGGGGAGATGGCGGCTGATGGCGTGGTGACAGCAGCAAGGTGCCGGCTGTGGAGGTGTTCGGTGGAGGTGGTTGGAGGTTGAACGAGGTATAAGTGGTTGTTGTGGCGTAGCAGTGGTGGTGAAGGTGGCGTCGTGGAGGTGGTTGGTGACGGCTGAGGAGGGTGGCGGTGAGATGGTGTTTGTGGTAATGGCAGCGGTGTTTTGTGCCGCTGCTACAGTCGTGGTAGTGGTGGGGGTGATGGTGGACATAACATGGTTGGCGGCGTGGAGGTGAGGCCACGGGGGAGAATGGTGGTGAAGGGACAAGAGGGTGTGTGTAGTAGTGGTGCGATGGGGAGTGGCAGCCGTCAGGAGAATGTAGGCTTAAGGCGGCGAGTTGATATGGGTGATCGGGTAATCGTGTCATGGGATAACATTTGTATACGGCCGGAATAACTCTCGCCGAAAAACTTTCCGGCGGCGACGGCAGGTGGGCCGAGGCGCGGCCGGCGTGAAGGGTGGCCGGATTTTTGCGGGAAGATTGGACGGAGGGAGAGAGAAGAGCTATAAGTGTGTGGTGTTAAAAAATTAAATAAAAGAATTGTATATATATAAAATTTTTATATCTCTATAACTTAAAAAGTTTAAAGAAAAGTGATAAGTTTATAGTAGTGACGGTAAAAAGTGTAACTTTTTAATGTACTTTTTGATAGAAGCGGTTCGGGATTCATTAGAGCGACTTAACGGATGATTCAACGCACGAAACTTGCGTCATTGTTTTCCAAATTATTTTTCCGATAAAAACGAGTATTTACTTGATTATATTTTATAAATGTTTTTATAAAATATAACTAAAATCATTATGATTATTTATTTATTTGGTACCATTGAGTGTCACGGGCAAGCTTTGTCCGTAAAATTTAAAACTTTAATTTGAACATTCGTGTTTAAAAATAACCGCTTTTGAATAAAAATTAAATAATTTATTAAATATTTTTATTAAATAAAAAGTGATAATTAAATATAAATTTAATTATTTTTGGGTCGGTACGAGTTGCGTTCAAAATTTCGAGAGCTATTTCATCATTATACTTTTTCTGCTTGGATCAAGTTCTCAGGGCAGAAACTAAAAAGTTGTCCGAGATGTCTTTTTAATGTCCAAACGCTAGTATACCCCATAATTAATAATTCATTTTGGCGGGTCGTTTTTGATAAATCAATTTGAGGAATAAAATATATCTTCTCGTTTTCAAGTCAAATAAGTTAGAAAAATAAATTTGCAAATGAGCGATAATAATCGAAATTATGTATGATTTATTAAATACGTTTCAAAAATTTACCGGCTACGCGGTAATCGTTTTAATGTGACTGTAAAAGGTCAAAAAGTCAAGTCGGAACCAAAAAGTCAAAGGGTAAAATATTAATTTAAAATTCTGAAAATTTCGGGTTGTGACATTACCTACCCTTTAAAGGAATCCCGTCCCGGGATTCGATTTGAGTTAACCGATTGGGTGACCAAGAAAAGATTTAGGGTTTAATAAACCAGTTATAGACATGACGTTAATAACTCTATTTAACAAAATTCGACGTTTTGACACCTCTTAATATACATACATTTTGGCTGGGTTTGACCAGGGTATATAATCCATCCAAACGAGTATTTTAGAAAAATTATCATTACAAGTTTTGTGGTTGATATAAACGCGTTATAAAGAAAGTCTCTTAATAGTGAAAATATCAAAAGGGAAAGTGTAGGCGCGTGTGTATGTCTGCACAAGGGTTTAAATGTTTAAGGGCAAAGTCTAGTTTTTGGTATCTGCAGGGTTCGACGATTTATATCGGACGAGGCTAGTGAATGTAAGTATTCAACTTACTTAGGAAGTACGATGATGTATCATGTCTCAGCTCATCGTAAGCAAACGATGCGAACAAAGTATAACCGGAAGGCTCTAACCGCGATCTAGTAAATAGACGCGTTGTAGAACGGGAAATAATAATAACAGCGAAACGTTGCATACAACGTTTAATAAGGAAATAGACAACCATATATGTTTGTGCTTTAGTTTAGTCAACAAAAATGCGTTTTTACGAACTGATTAAGTTTATGAAGATGTTACGACGTTCTTACGAAAAGTGATTATTTATAGAAAATTTCCATTTGAGGAAAGTTTTTAGTTTCGGGACGTTAATAGCATCCCCTAATTTAATTGTTTCCATATTTCCACAAACGAACTAGTGAAACCCTAGCGTCTAACCAAAATCCTTAGCTCGCTATATATATATATATATATATATATATATTTACAACTGCTATATTTAGAAACGACCATCGACAACGACTTATCATTTTTAGAAAATTCCTAAACCTTCGTTTTAATATTAAGAAGCTCCACGAATATTTTCAAAGACTTTCGACACTTAATAAACCTTTCGAAACATTTTTAAACGTCCGTTTACCCGCATTCAAAACTCGGACCAACAACTATATTTTTATAAATCACCCATGGACTTGACCATAACACCACCATATCTTCCCAGACTATCCAAAATTCCTTTACGCCAGAACCAATCAACCCAATCCACTATAATACTAGCCTAACCTCATTACCATTGGTATGTGCTTAATTACACATACCTTTTCCATTAAAAACGAGCTTAAATGACCAAAAACAGACAAAAACTACCAAATATATGTTTGTTTTGCATTTGTATTGTGCAGGAAACGGATATCATGAAAAGGACAAAAACAAAGACAAAACTGAGCACGGAATGGAAAAGTGTGAAAAGACAAAGCCAAATCAAAGCCAAAAAGTCAACCAAGTCAAAAAGTCAACAGAAAAGTCAAACAGTCAAAGTCAAAGTCAACCCCGACAAAGTCAAGTCAAATTCGAGAAGCTGAATCAAAAAATAATATAAATTGAGGGACTAAATTTGCTAATTCCCAAAGTTATATTACAAGTAGAAAGAAGACAAGGGCTGATTTTGCATTTTTCTTAAATATAACTCTAG
>BQNB010193043.1:0-11567 GCA_026074375.1 Tanacetum coccineum
GTATAAATACTTTGCAACTAAAGACCCTAAAGTAATCTAATGAAGGCTTCCTATTTCTAAGGATTTCGTAAGGTGTTTTATTAATGAATTTTATAATATAAACCCTATTAAAAATATATGTATCCGTATCTAATGCATGACACCAAAACTTTTGTGGAATGGATTACACATCTAACATAGCATGACTTATCTTTCTTAACTTATGATGTATTCTTTTAGTAATCTCATTCGATTAAGAATTGAACAGGCCCGACAAGTTATAAGACATTCCATGTTGTTCACAAAAGCTTCTAAATTGGAACTTATTAAATTTGCTACCGATTGGTTACACTTGAAACAATAGAACAATCATGTAGGTTTTCAAGCTTTTTGGACAAGATATTAAAATTTTCTAAGACATCATCCTTAGACTCTACAAACATGACCCAAGTGTAGTTTGAGTGATCGTATACAATCATCAAAGTGTAGAAGTTTCTTTCATAACTTTGTATTTGAGATGGACCAAACAAATCTAAGTGTAACAACTCTAAAACCTTAGTAGTTGACACTTCATTCCTAGTCCTATTGTTTGCATTACCTTGACTCCCTAGACCATACGTATATAGTTCATTTCTCCTATGACTCTTAGCAAGAGATTTACCATTTTTAGTAATACTGATTGTATGTTTTATGTCTTATAAATCTTAATTAAACCTTATGAAGTATGGAAAGCGATGTTGTGTGGAAGCGAACGTTTTAGGGAGATTTAAGAGGAATTGCATAAATGTGAATGTTTTCTTATAAATGTCATTGATAACTACTAACAGCGATGACTGCGCTGATGATCGCTCCATCGCAGTCGCCAACGCGCCCTTCGATGTGCGGAATACGGAGCAAAATTCTTATATGATGCTCAAGAGTGTAATATATCTTCTCTTTTTTCTCTTTCGTGTCTTTGAATCAACTAATATCGCGAGTTCAGACAAAGAGTATGACCAAATACTAAAGCAGAAAATTCTAAAACTTAATTTCTTCTTTTAGGTTTTGTTGTGATGATTTTATTGTGTTAAACGTGTAAAGGCCTAAAAATTGATTATGATGTATTCAAGTTTATGAGAGTTGTAAACACAAGAATAAATTCCTAAACACATGGCATGCAATTTTAGTCTCAGTTTATGTTAATTACCTTTAAGTTTCTAGGTTCTCCTAATTTTGAGGTTGTGTAAAAAATAAGCTACCTAGAATCAAATAAGCTCACATAGAATTTTTGACAACTAATTTATATAAAACTATTAGAGGTTAATTAACAGTAAAAAGAGACTTACCTTGATTTTCATGGATGATTTTAGCTTACTAAAAGCGAACATGAGATAAAGGTCATCATAATACTTATTCTATTAAATGGCATTACTCAAAGCTACGTCTAATATGATAGGTACTCCATAACACTCCTTGTATGAAGTAATGTAACCTCTACTATTCAATCATGTTCTAGTGCAACTTTCTATCGCACAATACTAATCAACTGGTTCAAGCCTTTACCTACAAACATGCAATTTAAAAAATCTGAGTTCCCATAGTGGTTGGGTCCATTGGTGTTAGCATAAAAAAGCTCCCAAGTTTATACATTCTTAGGTCTGAAGTATACACCAAGTGTGTTAAAACCGAACTTGGAGAAAACACTAGACTACATGGGTTGTTTTGAATAATTTTGTTGGTTTTGAAATTAGATAAGTCAAAGTTTTGAGGGGGTTTTGTGGTCTAAATCTTTGCTTGGGTAGGAGTTTCGTCTCTTATTTATGATGAGTTGTATTGATTGATGTGTAGATCCTTTGTTCTTGAAATAAGTTTCTTCTTGATGAAGAGTTGTTATTTTAGAAAAATATCTTAGATTGTATGAGGTGATAGAAGGGTCTATATTTAGTCTAATTAGTTGTTAAGATCGTGGTCTTGGTCGCCTTGAGTTTTAGTGTATCCAAGTCCATTGTGTGAAACCGGTTTGTAAAATTGAATTTTGGTTTCACATCTTACAATGGGTTTACATTGAGTAGACCTAACTGTGTTGGTAAAATCACGTTGATAGGGAACGATGGGTTTAAAATGAGCATTTAATGGATCATCATTTTGACTCTCTTTTAAAAACATAATTGGTTCGCTTAGACTCTCGGAAGTGGTCTTCTTACTTTTTTAAATTTCAAGACCTTCCTTATCTTGGAAAATTTTTGATGACATAACATGTCATCCAAAAGACTACTACTCTTCTTAAATTTTGAAAAGCTCAACGTCCTTCTCAAAGTTTGTAAATAGTCATTAACCTTCTGAGAGGAGTATAACCTTTTGTAAGAGTGAGTGCTATTTGAAGAAATTATTATTTGATGTTGATAAGACAAAAACATTCATGAAAGTGAAGGACTTAAAAGAAAAGAGGAATTTTCATATGATGGGGGGAAGATATAGACAGAGAAAGATTATTATAAAGTTAGAAAGGATTAGTTGTTTACTAATACTTTTCATTAGTAAAAACCTATATGTTGGTTTATATAAAGAGATATAGGTTATTAGGTTTAGGTGTACAAGTTGTGAGTTCCATAGTGTACCTAAATGTGTGTGTGTATTCCAGGTATGAGAATGTAGACATCATATGTAGTATTAGCCTCTATGGTGGTCAGGTAACTGTATCATGTTAAGAAAGAGATCATTTCTGATGAGTACCGTAATTATTATGATCAAATAATATCGGGGCTTGATCGTTTAGTAGTAAAACGCTTGTTGGATATCATTATGTTTCTTTGATTATTTCCAGCTGTGCTTATATGTTATCAATGATATTTGTCTAAAACTTATACTAGATGGGCATAATGTTTCTTATCAGGGTGAGTGAATATGAGCCTGTGGCTCTGATATTCTAGGATCTCAAGGTTTATAGTCGAACAAACAAAAAAGAGTCATTTTTTGACAAATTTGCTATAAATCTTGCGAATTCGGTAAACAGTTTTGTTTTTTGGTGATCTGGCAAATTCGGTGAAGATAGGGTTTTCAGCAAACCCTAATTCGGTAAGAAAAGTTTTGAGTATCATAAAGGTCATCGACAAGGAGACTTAAGATTCTGATTTGCTGGAAGTTTGCATCATAACAGTTTGATGGTTTTGGACTGCAGAGACGACGGATAGTTTTATTGGCAAGTTGATAGTTGTTTGGTATTTGTTCCAACTAGTAGGTCGAAACACTAACTTTAAGGTTTTATCTTTATTACTTGCTAGTTTTTATCTGGTGATCTGATTGGTGTTTGGCTGTGTTTATCTTAATGCGATAACATCTCAAGATATGACCTATGTCTTATGGTTTTGTTGTTAAGTGATGCAGTGTTTATCTTTTGTGGAAAGATAAGGAAGGTATGACTGCACACGTTTTTGGTGAAAAATAATTAGGGATAAGATTTTATGTCCTAATTATAAGAGATAAGAAGTTTTTATGCGTAATGAGAACCTGGTTATAATTGATGAGTAATAAAGTTTGCTCAAAGTGTAGATCTCCTTTTTTCTCTTTCCGTGGTCTTTTGAATCAACTAAATCGGAGTTCAGACAAAGAAGTTATGACCAAAATACTAAAGCAACTTCTAAAACTTAATTTCTTCTTTTGGGTTTAGTTGTTGATGATTTTTATGTGTTCTTAAAGGCCTAAAACTTAGATTATGATGTATTCAAGTTATGAAGTTGTAAACACAAGAATAAATTCCTAAACACATGGCATGCAATTTTAGTCTCAGTTTATGTTAATTACCTTTAAGTTTCTAGGTTCTCCTAATTTTGAGGTTGTGTAAAAAATAAGCTACCTAGAATCAAATAAGCTCACATAGAATTTTTGACAACTAATTTATATAAAACTATTAGAGGTTAATAAACATAAAAAGAAGACTTACCTTGATTTTCATGGATGATTTTAGCTTCGCGACCATGAGATAAAGGTCCATCATTAATACTTTATTTATTAATGACATTAACTCAAAGTCTACGTCTAAATATGATATGTACACCATCACACTCCTTGTATGAAGTATGTAACCCTCTACTATCAATCATGTGCTTAGTGCAACTACTATCCACAATCTAATCAATCGGTTCAAGCTTATACCTAACAAACATGCAATTCAAGAACTTGGTCCCCAATGGTGGTTGGGTCTATTGGTGTTAGCATAAAATGCACCCAAGTTATACATTCTTGTGTCTTGAAGCAAGACATTAAGTGTCTCAATACCAAACCTTGAAAACATAGACCAAGGGTTGTTTTGAAAATTTTGTTGGTTTTGAAATTTTGGTCCAAAGTTTTGAGGGTTTTGTGGTCTAAAATCTTTGGTTTGGGTAGGAGTTGTCTCTCCTTTGGGATGAGTTGTATTGATGATGTGAAGACCTTTGGTTCTTGAAAAAGTTTATTCTTGATGAAGATTGGTTATTTTAAGAAAAATATCTTTGATTGTATGAGGTTGAAGGTCTAATATTAGGTGTTGGTAAGAGTGGTCTTGGTCGCCTTGAGTTTTAGTGCATCCAAGTCCATTATGTGAAACCGGTTTGTAAAATTGAATTTTGGTTTCACATCTTACAATGGGTAATTGAGTACCTTGAGTGTTGGCAAAACAAGTTTGAGGAACGATGGGTTTAAAATGAGCATTTAATGGATCATCATTTTTTACTCTCTTTTACAAACATGATTGGTTTGCTTAGACTCTCGGAAGTGGTTTTCTTAGCTTTTGAAAATCCAAGACCTTCCTTATCATGGGACAATTTTTGATGACATAACATGTCATCCAAAATACTACTACCCTTCTTAAATTTGGAAAAGCTCAACGCTTCTTCTAAAAGTTTAAAGACATTACCTTCTGAAGAGTCAACCTTTTATGTGAGTAGCTATTAGAAATTATATTTGAGTTGATAAGACAGAACATATGAAAGTTGAAGGACTTAAAAGACAAAGGAGGAATTCTTCAAATGATGGAAGATTACAGAAGATTATTATAAAAGTTAGGAAGATTTAGTTGTTTCCTAATACTTATCCTTTGTAAAACCTAATATCTCTATTATATAAAGAGATACATGTTATTAGGTTTAGGTGTACAAGTCGTGAGTTCCATAGTGTACCTAAATGTGTGTGTGTATTCCAGGTATGAGAATGTAGACGTCATATGTAGTATTAGCCTCAAGGTCAAGGTAACTTGATCCTGTTATAGTTCATTGATGTAACCGTATTATTCTGATCAAATAATATCGGGGCTTGATGTTTAGTAGTAAAACCTTGTTGAATATCATTGTGTTCTTTGATTAATTCCGTTGTGCTTATATGTTATCAATGATATTTATAAAACTTATCCTAGATGGGCTTAAACGATTCTTATCAGGTGGTATCAGAGCCTGGTGACTCTAGATATCTAGGATCTCAAGGTTTTATAGTCGAACAAACAAAAAGATTTAAATTTTTGACAAATTCGATAAATCTTGCAAATTCGGTAAACAGTTTCTGTTTTTCGGTGATCTAGCAAATTTGGTGAAGATAGGGTTTTCAGCAAACCCTAATTCGGTAAGAAAAGTTTTGAGTATCATAAAGGTCATCGACAAGGAGACTTAAGATTTCGATTTGCTGGAAGTTTGCATCATAACAGTTTGATGGTTTTGGACTGCATAGACACGACCTTTTATCTGCAAGTGGATTCTGTTTTGGTATTTGTTCCAACTAGTAGGTCGAAACACTAACTTTAAGGTTTTATCTTTATTACTTGCTAGTTTTTATCTGGTGATCTGATTGGTGTTTAGCTGTGTTTATCTTAATGCGATAACATCTCAAGATATGACCCATGTCTTATGGTTTTGCTGTTAAGTGTTTATCTTTTGTGGAAAAATAAGGAAGGTATGACTGCACACGTTTTCAGTGAAAAATAATTAGGGATAATATTTTATGTCCTAATTATAATAGATAAAAAGTTTTTATACGTAATGAGAACCTGGTTATAATTGATTGAGTAAAAGATTAGTACTGCCAGGTTTAAAGGGTTACTACTATTATTAATATTGTTCGTTGGTGCTTAATGTTGCTTTTATGTGTTGATATTGCCAATGGTTAATAATACTCGTTATATTAGTGCTGCTTGGTGGTGCCAATAAGAAAACAAGGAAAGTTTCTGTTGCTTCGTACCTATGTTAATGCTACCAAGCAAGATTAGTGCTGCCCGAATTATTAATGCTGCCAGTTACAAAAGCAGTCAGTTAATAGTGTTTGGGCTTAAAGTTAATACTGTTAGTATGGTCCGATATCGAACAGAACACTCATACGGATCTCAGACAGAACAGAAAAACCAAGTTTGATTGATTTTGGTGTTTATTCTTTGGTTTTCATATTGGGGTTTATTTTTAAACGTTTAATGGCTCGGTTTTGGATTTCTTGGATTAATTGATTACGAAGAAGATTGTTTATTACTTATTTGACGATGAAGTGAAATTACTCGGGTACATGTTTATCATATCTTTTAGCAAGAGGTAACTTGTTTGTGCTTAGAAACGATGTGACGAAGACTTGAAAAATCTAGCAAAGGTGTGTGATTTACAAACTTATGGTACTCAATGCTCACATTTGCTATCACTTTGGTTATGTGTCTCATAGAAGATGAGGATTTTTGTCAAGAGATCACGATCTACTTATAATTCATAGATTTATTTATAAGTTTGACGTCACGTGGATAGTACAAGATATAAGACACAAGTTTGGGTTATTTTACTTCTACATCAAGTTCGTTATATCAGTAATCATTACATAGAGCCTACAAAATTGAAAATTAACGAAATGGTTAACATATGGGTTTCAGGGGAAGCCTATTGTTAAAATGTTTAACCATTTACATGCACCACATGAGGTGAAGGTTTTTACTACCGTAAGTCATTATTACTACTGCTAGTTTAAGTTTCTACTGCTCAAGTTCATTTATCTTAAGGCGCATCATGGAGGGTAATTTGAGTTGTTAGAAGGCTGGATTAGAAGTATGATAGTGGTTTGTGGTTGTCGAAATCAAAGTTGCATACTTTAGTCTCCTATTTGATTATGACAAAAAGGGGAAGAAGGCGTTACAAAGATGATTTGCAACTTGTAGATCCTTGGTGGTATAGTTCTATTCTTTCTTATATATTAGCTTCAGGGGAAGAAGCTCGTGCTTAGTTTGGTTTTGTCATTATCAACTAGGGGAAGATTGTTGGAACTTATATTTGAGTTGATAAGACAAAAACATATAAAAGTTGAAGGACTTAAAAGACAAATGAGGAATTCTTCAAATGATGGAAGATTACAGAAGAGTATTATAAAAGTTAAGAAGATTTAGTTGTTTCCTAATACTTATCCTTTGTAAAACCTAATATCTCTATTATATAAAGAGATACAGGTTATTAGGTTTAGGTGTACAAGTCGTGAGTTTCATAGTGTACCTAAATGTGTGTACGTATTCTAGGCGTGAGAATGTAGACGCCATATGTAGTATTAGCCTCAAGGTCAAGGTAACTTGATCCTGTTACAGTTCATTGATGTAACCGTATTATTCTGATCAAATAATTTTAAGGCTTGATGTTTAGTAGTAAAACATTGTTGAATATCATTGTGTTCTTTGATTAATTCCGTTGTGCTTATATGTTATCAATGATATTTGTAAAACATATCCTAGATGGGCTTAAACGATTCTTATCAGTAGCTCATATTTTTGACATGCTTCAATCACCTCTTTAGACTAGTAAGTTTCCTTACTTTAAGTTCAAGTTCATTGATTTTGTTATATAGTTTAATCTGTTCATTTTTAAGAGAACCACTTTCTTTTAAAAGTCTTTGATTTATTTTAACAAAATCTTTGCAAAATTTTAAAAGTTCCTCGTTATCCTTTTGCAATTCATGAAGATTAGAAATAGATGAGTTTGGATATACCTCTTTTGATTCGATTTCGATAAGACATGTTGCATCCTTCTTCGGTTGATCTTCGTCTTCACTATCGCCCCATGTGCTCTAACAAGATGTCTTCGGATCATTCTCGTAGGAGTATCCATAATCACTTGTACTTCCCCTAATGACCTAAGGTTCTCTTGAGCCATGGATCTTAATCAACTTTTTCTAAAAATCGGGTTCAGGATTTTGAATTTTTGAAAAAGAAGTTTTCAACTTAAAACGACTTCTCGGGAAGGCTTTAACGCTTGAAAACTTGAGTAAACTGCCCTGATACCAATTGTAGAACCGTAGAGGGGGTGAATACGGTCTTTTCTATTTCTTAGAAGTTTATGAAACTTCAAGACTCAAAGGAACCGAGTGGTGTAGTGATCTACTTAGCAATATGAACAATAAGTATATAGAGAGAGAGAGAGAGAGACACCACGATATATACTGGTTCGGGATGGGGGGTTAGACCATTCGTACGTCCAGTTGCGAATCCACGACACGGTATTATTACTCTAGTATAATCCTTATGGTGGACTATAAACCGTATTACAACTTCGCTCCACCGATATGCACTAAGATCGATGCTCACTAAAAAGAGCTACTCCCTACGGTATTCCACCCTCAGAATCCACCCTTAAGAACCCGTGATTCGACTTTTCTTCTAGGATCACTAAGATCAACTAGAACCACTAAGAACTTCCCTTGGAAGTATACCAAACCCCAACTAGATCACCCAATGATCTAGGCTTGATCACTAAGATACAAGACTTCCCTTACAACCAAATTAAATAAGTTGTTTGATATGAATCAAGTCTTAACCTAACCTAAAGACTCGATTATAATAGAAAGGGTATGAGAAAGAAGACCCTCGACTAATAACACACAAGTGTGGATTAGGTACTTGTGTGTCTCTCTTGCGGAGATGTGTTCTTTAATAGATGATAGAAGAGAAGATTAAGAACACAAGAGGTGTTAGACTTAGAGGATAGGAGAAGAGAAAAAGAAAGAAAGAATGTTTGGAAAGAGGTGAGGAATACAAGAGCAAAGATGGCTATTTATAAGCCAAAATCCTAAAATGGGCAAAAACCATTTCGAGAGTGGCGCACTGGCCATGTGTGAGCGCGTGGCTAACGTGTCAGAAGCCCGACGTGTTTTTTTTCTTCTGGATTTTGGCTTTTTAAATACCTGTTCTTTATGCTTTAACCATTCCATCATTCTTACACTCAAGGTCAACCAACTCAAATAGCCATTTAATAAAATCATTTGTAAAGTAGTTTAGAAGAAGATTTGGGGATGTTTGTCCAATAACAAAGAGATAGAGAAGAACTAATGGACAAAGGGTATGTTTGAGTATTCTTCACATGTAAATGGCTTAGTTAGAAACTAACCATGGTTAAGAGTTGTGATTTTAGCATTGTTTAATAGATACAGAATATGTTAAGGAAATATTCTTTAACTTAGAGAAGAGGAGTGGGAATTTTGGGTGGGGAGAATTTGAAATTCAAATTCAAATCCAATTAGCACATGTGGGATAAGGATGAGATGGAATGAGTTGTCATGATGTGATGGTGTGATGTGATAGAAGGGAGTCTCTCTTTCAAATTCAAATTTGAAGTGTTGGGGATAAGGATAAGGTTGTGAGTTGGAGTGAGTTGGCAAAGATGTAAAGTTGATGTGATAGAAGGGATCTTAAGCTTCAAATTTAAAATTCAAATTTTGAATGTTAAAAAGGTGGTAAGGTGGTAAGTTGTGTAGGAGAAGCTTGGCAAGTGTGTGAGTTTGAATTCAAACTAAGAGGTGTGTAAGGAGATATGTAAGGTAGAAGTTTGAGAGTGTTTGTAATTTTAATTCCAAGAGAAAGAGTGTGTGTGTGTGTTGAGATGAAGAAGAGAATGAATAGGGAATGTGTGGATGAGAATGTTGGGATGTGATGTTTAGGAGCCTATGTTGGAATGTTGGGGGACATAAGGTACAACAAGTACAAGGAAGGTACATTGTGTAAGGGAATGTGAGTTGTCCCATGTCGATATGTTTTGGGGAAGGTTTAAGTGAGGAAGGTTTAAGCTTTGTAGTGAGGAAGGTTTAAGTGATGAGGATGATAAAAGTGATAATCAAAGGATTAATTGGGCTAATAATCACATTTCCATAAGAAAAAAATAGATGGGAAAATGTGATTAATGAATGTTTTTAGGAATGAGTGTTTAGTGTGTGTAGAGGTGTTATTTTATACACTTTTTCGGGGCCGTTTAACCCATTAAATCGTGCATTTATGCCCAAAATAGGTACTTAATCGTTCATTTTCAGGTATTTAACATTTGGAAGGCATTTGGAGGAAATACACGTGACTTGGGCTCATTTGGAGAAGAAACGGACCAGACTACGGACCTACACCAACATCTCTCATGATTA
Organism: Tanacetum coccineum; assembly: GCA_026074375.1. NCBI lineage: Eukaryota > Viridiplantae > Streptophyta > Magnoliopsida > Asterales > Asteraceae > Tanacetum > Tanacetum coccineum. The sequence goes on from BQNB010193043.1 coordinate 10,339, forward strand.
TGTTCTTAGCGGCTAGAGACGGCGTCACCAGTTCTACACGTCGCCGTCTAAACCCACTTCATGACGGCGTCACAACCTTTCATGACGGCGTCAGCTCGCACGACCCAACCCAAGATCTAGAATATTCTCTTTCACGATGGCGTCACAATTAAAACGCGATTTATCTATATATACAAATCCGTTTTTAGGGTTTTAAGTGTGTAACTTTAGAGTAAAAAAGGGAGACGAACCCTAGTTCGTTTAGCAGCTTATTAGGACGATTTTAGGGCCTCAAAACCATATTGTAACTCCTTTAATTCATGTTTTAATCAAGTAAGATTATCTTAATCATTCAATATGTCTTGTTGTTTGATTTATTATTGTTCTTGCTTTATCTTTAACATGCTTGGCTAAACTCCTTATTGTGTTCATTTATGATTGTATGAAACATAGAATATAGATCTTAGTGATGTTGCTTCTTGTGATGGATGTGCATGTTAGGCTTTAGAAAATCAGCTTTTGTCTGTATCGCTGTTGATATGTCTAGGGAAACATGATTGTGTAGAAAGGATACCATCGGGTAACAGTCTTCATACTACCTTGCCCCTTAATATGGTTGATCCACTCTTAATATATTTCACATGCATTTAATATACTTTTAGGGGCCTTGTAATAGTCTTCATACTACCTTACTTGCGCGTTGCCCTAATAGAATATTAAATAGACGGTGGGTTCGTGTAATTCGTTCATGACTTAAGAAATAATTACATAGATCATCACAAGTGTGACAAAGCAACAACACTAGGAGAAGTAATCTAGGGAGTAATACATGATTAAATGAATATAATCTTTTTATTATATTGTTATAACCATTAGTATAGTTTATTATTTAGCTTAATAGCTAAAACCGAACCAACCTCTTAAACCATAGATTTACCTGCTTTCTATAAAATATAAAAACACAAAAATAATATTTTTTCAACCCCTAGAATTCTGTTAGACTGTGATCAAGCCTTCCCAACCTATTCTTCTAGATAACGATAATAACCCCTAAGTCTTGCCTATCCTACTACTACTACAACAGTTAGGTACTATGCCTAAGGAGTTGTAAAACTTCTTGTAGAAGTCCCTTATGACAACCGCATCATGTTTTTGGCGCCGTTACCAGGGAATAGTTATGTTTTGATCATAGTTTAGCTTAGTTCTACTTGCTTGAATCCTTTCAAGTAAGAATTTAATTTCTGCATATT